>QLOH01000107.1:1800000-1959856 GCA_026901365.1 Sesbania bispinosa
CAGTAGAAGGAAGTGGTCGTGTTATGGATTTACTATATTTTGTATAGAACCTTGTGAAGTGTACTTTGGTTATAGATATGCTTGAGGTGTATTTTGAGTAGGATAGAGTAGTACATGTGTACCTTTTCGACTGACTATGTTATTCCAAATGCATGTATAACTATATCCTACGTCTTTTATACTTTGGATGTAAATTCTTGTATATATGTATAAAGTAGTGTGTTTTAAATTTCAGTTGATATACAACTTATGTGTTTGTTGGGCTATGTAAGTTATCATCTCTTTAGTTACCAATATTGAAATGGATGAAATAGTTTTCAGATTTTTTTGGAAATATTGCTTCCAACAGGCATTATTTCTAAAATAGAAATTAGGACGTTACAGTAGGGGCTTCGAGTGACTTACGGTTTGGACCGAATCATAGTCCCCATTTCCATTGTTTTGGTCATTGGAACCTCATAAGGTTCCCAAATTTTGCCCGGACCTTCTCTTTGATGAGGATAAAGCCGCTGTAGAGTGGTTGAGGGAGCAAAACTCCATAGAATGAAGCGCCTTGTTAGAGAATGAGGATAATCCGGCTGGGCTTCAAGAACTGCTTGGTTTAGCATATTTGTTTGTAATATTTGTTTGTAACAACAATTGATTTTTCCGAATACTTGGAAATTTTTTCTTGTAGGAACAATGCCTCCCAAGCCCCAAGTAGCCAAAACTATGGATGATGTCGCCATGCTGAAACCTCTCCGGGCTCGTGAAAAGAAGACTAAGGCCAATGAAAAGAAAGATTTCGCTTCTATAGAGTGTACTGGGACCAACAACGCTGGTGCTCATGGTGGCGCTTCTTCTTCATTACATAGGAAACAGAAGATTGATGATGGAGAAAACTAATATGAGCTGAATCAGAAGCCTCCATCTTTAGGTCCTAACCAAAATCTTAACAATCTTATTACCAACACTCCTGCCAACCCAAATGCTAATAAGTGGTGGGCCCTTTTCAATGATTTTGAAGGAGCCCCAAGCACTGAAGTCGGGTCTTTATTCGACCGTCGATTTCCTATTGAAAACCTTGTTGAAAGGCATCTAAATAAGAAGGAGGATAGGGCAAGGGTGAACAAGGTTGGTCTACGGAATGTTAGGAAAAAGTTACAGTCTGCTGGTGCTCAAATAGCCTTTTTTGGCCAATGTGTCGACCATGGTGTACGCAACATGGAAAAGGAGCTAAAAACACTCATTCTGAAAAACAAAGAATTAGGGTGGAAGCTGAAACTTGCAGAAGCTGAGATGAACACTATGGAAAGACTGAAAACCGACCTAGTGTCATCCAAGAAAAGAACTTCTGAATTGCTTGAAGAAAAAGGTACTTGGTACGATAAATACTCAACTCTGGAAAAGGCCAACTAGGATACCCTTGCAGAGAAAAAGAACTTTGAAAGCACCATCTCGACTTTGACTGCCGAGAACTAGAATTTGATCAATGGGAAGGAACTGGTTGATGCGGAGCTTGTTGAAGTTAGGGCCCAAGTCGCCATGTAACATGCTTTAGGCTTTGGCAAGGCTATTTCCCAAATAAATTTCTTTATCTAGATTTGAAGGTTGATGAAGTTGGGGCTTTTAAGCACGTGATAGATGGGAAACCAGTTGACATTATTGTCGACGATGACGAAGAGTGAATAAGGGAATGCCCAAAGAACTTTATGATTGTTTTTCATTGTAGCTTTTACATTCCTACACCTTGTAGTTGTCTTGAACCTTATAATTCTTCTTGTGATAAGTATATTTAACTTACTAGTTTATGAATATTGCTCTTGCATTATTATGAAATCACCTCTTTAACAATGAGTTCCTTCCTTCGTAATTTTTCTTTGTAACTTGACATTTGCTGAAGCTTTTTCCCAAATAATTACTCTGAGAATTCTTCAAGTCGTTTTCTTTTAATGCTCTTTCGTGAGTTAGTTACTTGAAATAATTTTCAAGTCGATGCCCTTTTGTAGGTCGACATGTCCAAGTTACTAATGCTCTTTCGTGAGTTAGTAACTTCAAATAACTTTTAGGTCGATGCCATTTCGTATAGGTCGACATTTCCGAGTTACTAATGCTGTTTCGTGAGTTTGTAACTTTGAGAATTCTTCAAGTTGATGCCCTTTAGTAGGGCGACATTTCCGAGTTACTAATGCTCTTTCGTGAGTTAGTAAGGTTGAGAATTCTTCAAGTCGATGCCCTTTAGTAAGTCGACATTTTCGAGTTACTAATGCCCTTTCGTGAGTTAGTAACGTTGAGAATTCTTGAAGTCGATGCCCTTTAGTAGGTCGTCATTAAGACATGCTAAAGGATATATTTAAGATCGAGTAGGCCTTATTAAAAACACTTTCAACGTGAAATAGAAAAGAGTACCTTTCCCAACCACTTCACTTCATAATTATGATACTGAGTTGAGATATAGTTAAGATTTGCAACATACTACTGACAACAAATTAAACAACAAGAAAATCTAAATAACCTATACCAAAGCCAAAAAAAAAGGTCTTACTCCATGCAATCTATTTCCTCAATTCTTTTATTCTACTCAATTGTAGTAGAACCGTAAGTTATCTACATTCCATGTTCGGGGGATTTCCCATCCTTCCAAAGTCTCCAACTTGTATGCCCCCTTCCCCTTTACCTGCTTGATTCTGTAAGGACCTTCCCAATTAGGTGCTAACTTTCCTGCTACTATGTTCTTGGTCTCCTTCCTCATAACCAAGTCATTCTCATGAAAAGATCGTGGAACAACCATGGAGTTATATTTTCTAGCTGCCTTTTCTTTACTCACCACTTCACGGATATGAGCTGTTTCCCGGATTTCATCTATTTGATCTATATCTGCACGTTGACTGAGATAATTGATAGCTTTTGAAAAATTTATAGTTCTCCAAGTGAGCTCTGCAATCTCTACAGGAATCATGGCATCTAATCCATACACCAACCTGTAAGGTGATTATTGAGTTATGGAGTGAGGAGTAGTGTTGTATGACCAAAGAACTTGAGGTAGGTGTTCTGCCTATCTTCCTTTTGCATCATCTAACCTTTTCTTTAATCCGTTGAGTATCACTTTGTTAGCCACCTCCGTCTGCCCATTTGTCTGCGGGTGCTCTACAGAAGAAAAAATTAATTTGATACCGAGGTCTTGACAGAACGTTTTGACCACCCTTCCAAGGAATTGCGTACCATTATCTGAAATTATCTGATTAGGTATCCCACAATGGCATACTAACTTTTGCCAATAAAACCTTTTCAACTTCTCGTCAATGATTGTTGCCAATGGTTCTGCCTCGATCCATTTGGTGAAGTAATCTATTGCCACAAATAGAAATTTTACCTGCCTAGGAGCTTGGGGAAAAGAGCCCAGAATGTCGGCCCCCCAAATGGCGAAAGGCCAAGGTAGTATATGGAACCAAGGTCGACCGGAGCGGCCTTTTGTAAATCAACATACCTTTGGCACTTGTCACATTTTCTAACATATTCCATACATTGCTTACGCAATTTCGGCCAATAATACCCGACCTGGATCACCTTCAGTGCTAAAGCTCCCCCTCCGATGTGACTGCCATACATGCCTCCATGGATTTCTGTAATGACTCTTTACCCTTGTTCTTCAGTCAGAAATCGTAAAAACGGATTGGACACTCCCCTTTTGAAAAGTAAATCTACCACCACAGCATAACCCACTGCTTCCCTTTGAATCTTCTTGGCTGTGTTTCGGTCATCTGGAAGTTCACCATCTAGCATTAAATATTTGCGGATAGGATCCATCCATGAAGCATTCACTGTTGAGATACATAAGACCTCTTCCATCTTCTCCGTAGTTGGGGAGGTCAGAGTTTCTTGAATAACAAAATGATTGTTGCCCTGCCTCTTGGTGCTAACTAACATAGACAATAAATAAGCTCTGGAATTCTGGTCCCTGGGCACAAACTCCAAATTGACATTGTTAACACCTTCAAACAATTTTTTGACCAAAGTTAATTACATGGTGAGCTGCACATCTTTTGTTCGATAATCTCCATTGACTTTTCCGACCACTAATTGGGAGTCACTTTTGATTTACAGGTTTGAAATTGATATTTCCTTTGCTAAATTCAGGCCAGCTACCAAAGCTTCATACTCCGCCTAGTTATTACTAGCACATAATTCCAAACGAAAGGATTGTTTGATCAGTACACCTCCTGGTCCCTCTAAGATAATCCCTGCTCCACTGCCTTTAAGGTTTGATGCTACATCCACCAAAAGTGTCCAAATAAAACCATCATCTTTACTTTGACCAACATCTTCTGCTGCAGATAGCTCAGCTACGAAGTCGGTCAGGATTTAAGCTCAGACATCACCCTTGGGTTGAAAGGATATATCGAACTCAGACATCTTGATTGACCACTTCATCATCCTCCCTGCTAGATCTGGCTTTTGAAGAACTTGCTTGATGGGTTGGTCGGTCTTGACAACTATTGGGAAACTCCGAAAGTACTGACGCAACCTTCTAGCCGTAGTAACCACTGCCAGGGCCAATTGTAAAATTTTTGTATCTTTTCTCAAGACCCTGCAATACCTTACTGGCAAAATAAACCGGCTACTGCTCTCCTCCCCTTTCTTGTACCAACATAGAACTCAACACCTAATTAATCACAGAAAGGTAAATGAGAAGAGGCAAACCTGGGTTGGACGAATCAGGATAGGTGGCCGGGATAGAAGTTGTTTGAGTTGTTGAAAAGTCTCCTCACATTTTGTGGTCCATGCAAACTTCTCATTTTTGCGTAGGCACTTAAAAAATGGAAACGCCTTGTGATGAGGACATCATAGCAGTCAACAGGTTAGGTGGGCCCATGACAAAGGCGCAGTCTAGGAGGGCTAAGGAGGCACTACAACTTGTCATCAAAGAAGTCCAACTTCAAAACATGCAAAGCATTAATGGAAGCTCATAACTCATTAACTGTACTCAAGTTGAAGAGGAGGAACCATTTGATGAAGAGACAGTTGCATTTAATGCAACTACCAATTGAAGCACTTCCAAGCTGATGAGGTGGCATTGTGGGCTACCACACATGGTCCATTGTGGGCGGCCACATGGAGTCTTTTATGCTGAATTATTGTTGTTTATTTATGCTTTCAATAAGGGTTAGGAGTTACAAAACATTTGATTAATATTTTGATGGTTACAAGACAAGGTTGTAATGAGTTTCAAAGGCATTAAAAGCCTTGTCTACTAGCCGTTTGGGAGCTAGCTTGTGCGCATGAACCTAGTCCTTTTGTGGGCTTCATGGAGACCTTCTATTTGCTCTAAAGTTGCGGCCAACATGGATTAAAAGGCTGAGTAAAATACCATCAAGAGGGGCGGCCAACATGTGCATAAATTGGTGAGTAAAGTATCATTAAACATGTGCTATCAAGTGAGTAACTTGGCTGAATTGTAAGCCATCATTTGGGCGGCCAACACATGCTACACATGGCTAAAATAAGGTGATAGAGAAGGTGATGAATGGCTGGTTCAATAGCCATCAAAGTGGCGGCCACACTCATGAAAGGAAGGTTACACATTGAAGGCACACTTGAAGAAAGAAGGCTATATGGTGCGGCCACTTATTGGCTGAATCAATGGCTACTTTAAGTCATGTTTTATGGTTACATTTCTTGTATTACGGCAGCCACATGTGCATCCAAAGAGCTGGTAGGGTTGCGGCTAGGATAGTTTCCAATAGGTGCATTTTTATTAAGTTTTTATTTAGGGTTTTTATCAATTAAGTTATAATAGTTAACTAAGGTTGCATGGGAAATGTATGGAGGGTATTTTAGGGACAATATGGGCGTGAACATGCAGCTGAATGCATGACCTAATTGATCTTGTAAAATCCTATAAATTCATGCTTCATGCAAACAATAAAGCACAGAATGAGTTATGCAGAAAATTACCTATACTTTGAGAGTGTTTCTCTAAGTTTCTTGCTAGTCAAGAGTTGAGAATTTATCAAAGGATCCTTCCTTTGTGTGTATGTTCTCAGGGACTTATCTTTCAAGTCTTTGAAAGTGTGACGTCCTTTCCTATCTTTCCCATCCTTTATTTCTTCTTCTTCTAGTTTTTTTTTACCTTTTGTTTTTGTGCTCAAAATCTATATTTTTCCTATACGTTAGACTTGGTTTCTAAGTGATTTATTTATCAAGTTTTCTAAAGGGTGAATATTTTTTTGGCAAGGTTACTACTTGGTTCTCAATTTTTTATCAAAGAAAAAGGAATTATCAAAGAGAAAAAGAAAAGAAAAGAAAAAGATACGTACGTGACAAAAGAAAAGAAAATAGAAATGATGAATTTTTGGTAGAAAAGTGTTTGTCAAGGAAAGTGCTCTTTTATTCAGAAATTTCTAAGGTCCATGAAAAATAGAACCTCAAGGTTCATATCATTTGGTAATCAGAGCTCCGGTTATTAGAAATTTTTCTGAATTTTTTTGTTCTAACAAATACTATTTCTTCTTAGCTTTTCTTGTGTTATTTTTTTTCTTGACTACACGCAGGTTGGTGAATTGTTTGATTTCATTCTCCTCATTGGTGTGGTAAGAAATTCAAGAGAAATAGAGTGGAAAAAGGCAAGAGAGTTACGTCATAGAAAAAGCCAAGTATTGTGTGCAAACACGAGAGTGGTGAGTTTTCCAAACAGTTAAAATTATTTTTCTCTGTTACAGTTTTTTTTTTCTTGTTCTTTATTATGGCAGAAAGAGTGGGGGAATTTCCTCATGATTAGAAGACTTCTTGGTAGCCAAACCGTAAACAAAGAGGAAAGCCAAAGGGATAACATCTTTCACACTAGATGTTCAATCAATGGTAAAATTTGTTTGGTGATTATTGATGGTGGTAGTTGTACTAATGTGGTTAGTTCCAGATTGGTGAACAAGATGAACTTGGATACAAAGCCACATCCTAAGCCATACAAGCTTCAATGGCTTAGTGAAGGTGATGAAGTACACGTGAAAAGACAAGCAGAAATTCCTTTTTCTATAGGAAAATATCAAGACAAGGTGCTTTGTGATGTGGTACCTATGGAGGCCAGCCATATTCTCCTTGGGAGGCCGTGGCAGTATGATACCAGAGTTATCCATGATGGCTTTACAAATAAAATTTCTTTCATGTACCATGATAAAAAAATTGTTTTGAGACCTTTGTCACCTAGAGAGGTTAGTGAGGATCAAAATAAATTGAGAGAAAAGATTGCTCAAGAGAGGTTGAGTGAAACACTTGAAAAAGAAGAGAGCAAAAAGAAAAAGAGTGAAACACAAGAGGGCAAACAACTTTCTTTAGCAAAAGAAAGAGAAGAAAAGGGGAGAGAAGAATTAGAAAAAGAAAGAGAGAAAATGCATAAGGAAAATTTAAATTCTAATGTTTATTCTTCTCTTGTTTGTGATGTTTTCTTACAGGAGCAAGAGGATGTGACTGTGAATGACACACACCACAAGCTGCCAAGTTTGAAAATGAATTGTGTTGATATCATTCCTAGTGCTCCATTGTACGTTCAACCCACTTTTGGAAGCCAAACTCATGGCGAAGTTGAGAACAAATACAGGGAGTCTTATGGTTTGTCATACAATGTTACATGTTATAGTAATTGTGTAGTTAAAATCATAAAGGAAAATCATAAGCACATTGGGGTTAACTTGTGTGATGAAAATGCTTTTTGGAATAATCATTTGAATACTCTTAATTTGTTGTTTATTGAAAATATTCATGGTTATTTCCATTTGGTTTTATTTGATTTGATGATTATGACTAACATGTATAAAGATAAAGCCAAAGAGGAATACAAGAGAATTGTCTACGACCCTGGCGTTTGGGTTTGGACACTAAAAAAGAAGGCTTCCTTAATGCATAAGGAAGAAAGGCAAAATCTGAATTTGTTCAAGTTGTGTTTGATCCAGGAGGATGGAATGGTTTCAATCATGTAAGTCCTCTTGAATTTTTATCTTTGGCTAACAATTCTATGTTTGCGCACAATGAACAACAGGCTAAGGTAGAAAGTGTCAAGAAGAAGCAAGGAAGTTATGCTCATCAAGCAAGCAAAGGAAAAGAGATAGTTGTCTTCCATCCCGGTGAATGGATGTGGGTACATATGCGCAAGAAATGGCCCCTTGAACCAGAGAAGTCCAATTTTCTATCTAGGAAAGATGGTCCCTTTCAAATCCTAGAAAGGAATAATATCAATGACTGCAAAATTGAATTTTTTGGTGAGTATCAAATTAGTACCTTCTTCAAAGTTTCTAACTTATCTCTTTTTGATGTAGGTAAGAAAACTACAGATTTGAGGACAAATCTTTTTCAAGAAGGGGGGGGGGTATGATGAGGACATCATAGCAGTCAGCAGGTGAGGTGGGCCCATGACAAGGGCGCAATCTAGGAGGTCTAAGGAGGCACTACAACTTGTCATCAAAGAAGTCCAACTTCAAAACATGCAAAGCATTAATGGAAGCTCATAACTCATTAACTGCAATCAAGTTGAAGAGGAGGAACCATTTGATGAAGAGACAGTTGCATTTAATGCAACTACCAATTGAAGCACTTCCAAGCTGATGAGGTGGCATTGTGGGCGGCCACACATGGTCCATTGTGGGCGGCCACATGGAGTCTTTTATGCTGAATTATTGTTGTTTATTTATGCTTTCAATAAGGGTTAGGAGTTACAAAACATTTGATTAATATTTTGATGGTTACAAGACAAGGTTGTAATGAGTTTCAAAGGCATTAAAAGCCTTGTCTACTAGCCGTTTGGGAGCTAGCTTGTGCGCATGAACCTAGTCCTTTTGTGGGCTTCATGGAGACCTTCTATTTGCTCTAAAGTTGCGGCCAACATGGATTAAAAGGCTGAGTAAAATACCATCAAGAGGGGCGGCCAACATGTGCATAATTTGGTGAGTAAAGTATCATTAAACATGTGCTATCAAGTGAGTAACTTGGATGAATTGTAAGCCATCATTTGGGCGGCCAACACATGCTACACATGGCAAAAATAAGGTGATAAAGAAGGTGATAAATGGCTGGTTCAATAGCCATCAAAGTGGCGGCCACACTCATGAAAGGAAGGTTACACATTGAAGGCACACTTGAAGAAAGAAGGCTATATGGTGCGGCCACTTATTGGCTGAATCAATGGCTACTTTAAGTCATGTTTTATGGTTACATTTCTTGTATTATGGCAGCCACATGTGCATCCAAAGAGCTGGTAGGGTTGCGGCTAGGATAGTTTCCAATAGGTGCATTTTTATTAAGTTTTTATTTAGGGTTTTTATCAATTAAGTTATAATAGTTAACTAGGGTTGCATGGGAAATGTATGGAGGGTATTTTAGGGACAATATGGGCGTGAACATGCAGCTGAATGCATGACCTAATTGATCTTGTAAAATCCTATAAATTCATGCTTCATGCATACAATAAAGCACAGAATGAATTATGCAGAAAATTACCTATACTTTGAGAGTGTTTCTCTAAGTTTCTTGCTAGTCAAGAGTTGAGAATTTATCAAAGGATCCTTCCTTTGTGTGTATGTTCTCAGGGACTTATCTTTCAAGTCTTTGAAAGTGTGACGTCCTTTCCTATCTTTCCCATCCTTTATTTCTTTTTCTTCTAGTTTTTTTTACCTTTTGTTTTTGTGCTCAAAATCTATATTTTTCCTATACGTTAAACTTGGTTTCTAAGTGAAAGGAATTATCAATTTTGGCAAGGTTACTACTTGGTTCTCAATTTTTTATCAAAGAAAAAGGAATTATCAAAGAGAAAAAGAAAAGAAAAGAAAAAGATACGTACGTGACAAAAGAAAAGAAAATAGAAATGATGAATTTTTGGTAGAAAAGTGTTTGTCAAGGAAAGTGCTCTTTTATTCAGAAATTTCTAAGGTCCATGAAAAATAGAACCTCAAGGTTTATATCACCTTGTCACCCGACTTTGACAGAAAATGTGAGAGTGCTACCATTCTGCCAGTAAGCTGTTGAACCTCCTTAATTGTTGTAGGGCTCCTCATTTCAACAATAGCCTTGCACTTGTTAGGATTAGCTTCTATACCTCTCAGTCAACATAAAACTTACAAACTTACTAGACGAGACCCCAAAAGCATATTTCTGTGCATTTAACCCCACCTCATACTTCCTTATTTCTCCAAAGACCTTTGTCAGGTCGTCTAGGTGTGAAGCCTCGTTGGCCGACTTGATGATCATATCATCAATATACACCTCCAGGTTTCTTCTGATTTGATTAATGAAGATTTTATCCAAATGGTGTTGATAAGTGGACCCGACATTTTTCAAGCCGAAAGGCATTACTCTATAGCAATAATTTGAGTGCTCTATCATAAAGGCTGTCTTTTCTTCATCCATAGGGTGCATCCTGATCTGATTGTACCAGGAATAAACTTTCATCAAACTGAGCATCTTGTGACCAGACGTCCCATTTACAAGTCTGTCAATATTCGGCAGCGGGTAGGGGTCTTTGTGTCACACCTTGTTCAAGTCGGTGTAGTCAGTGCACATGCGCCAGTTTCCGCTAGCTTTCTTAACCAATACTACATTTGCCAACTGCGTCGGGTAAAACACCTCCCTGATCAAATTCGTAGTAACCAGCTTTTTAGTTTCTGTTGCTACCACCTTGCTTCTTTCTTCCCCCAGTTTTCACTTCCTCTCTGCAACAGGTTTTGCCTTTGGGTCAATTGATAGATGATGACATAAGAAGTTTGGGTCAACACCTGTCATGTCAACCGTTGTCCATGTGAAGAGGTCCTAATTCATTTTCAGAAAATCCACTAATTTCATCAACAGGTCACCTAGAAATTTTGAGCTCACACGCGTCTTTTTCTCCTCTTTGTCTCTGATTTGCACCTCAATCAACTCTTCTATCAGCTGAGGTCGTCTGTCATAGAAGTCTTCTCCTAGATCCAACTTTTCAAAAACATACTCTATGATTTTGAACTCTTTCATCGTTACCCTCCGCCCAATTTCTCCTTCGTATTTTCAAGCTATCGCGATAGCATCGCATAGCTGCCTCCTGGTCTGCTTTTACAACTCCTATCCCTCCTTGGTCCAAAGGGTACTTCATAGTTAAATGAACAGTAGATACCACCGCCCTCAAAGCATTCAACGCCGCTTTTCTAATAATGATATTGTATGAAGATGGTGCATTATGACGAGATACTTCACCCGAACAGACTTTTTATGCTCCTTCTCCCTGAATGTCGTCATTGTGAAGTCTATAAATCAGTTTGAGCATTCAAACTTGACTTAAGACTTAGCATCTTTAGGTTTTAATGATTAACAAATAAGATCATATAAGCAGGTTCAACTGAGAAAGATATTGTGTTGTTGATTGTGTTTCAGGTTGAAGAACTAAGAAGTATAAGAAGAAGAAGACCAGAACAAATCAGAAGCAGATCAGAAGAAGGAGAAGACCAGGGTATATCCTATCAGAAGAAGACCAGAATAGATCAGAAGAAGAAGAACAAATTAGAAGAAGACCAGAGCATATCAGAAGAAGAAGAAGACCAGAGTATATCAAATCAGAAGCAAGATCAGAAGAAGACCAAAATAAATCAGAAGAAGATTAAAGAAAGAAGATAGGAGAAAAGAAAGAAAAGAAAGAATCAGAAGATGAAGCAACAAAGAATAAGAAGAAACAAACTAAGCAAGAACCTTTCTATCATCTGAAGTATTGAAGACAAAAATATAGTCTGAAGAATTCCTTTCGTCTGAAAAGCTGAAGCCAAACCAAAGAAAGTTGAAGACGACAGAACCAAAGAAATGATATTATGAAGAATAGTCAAGCGTGAAGAACACTCTATCCAAGAGTGCATTTCATTTCAGTATAAGAGCTAGACATACTTTTCTGCCTCGATCAAATGACTTGCACAAATAAGGAAATTCTGCAAAAGCTGCTACAACAAAGGAAATACTGCGCACGCAGAACAGACTGTACCCATTGCTGCTCAAAAGCAAATCAGATCTCTGAACCAAAAAATGATGATTGAACAACACTACAAGAAAAACCTTATTTAGCTGCAAAAAATAGCGTAGGCCATGAGGCCTTGGCTAAATTTTTTCAGTTAGCGTATGCTAGCCTTAGCTAAGCGGACTCTAGGGCGTCATTTGTCTTTTTAAAATACTACATTTACTTTGTGTCCGCCTAGCCCCCGCTAAAAAAATTATTAATTTACTTTAGTTTTTTCTAAGCGTAGGCCAGCTTAGGCTAAATGGGGAATTGGCAATTAGTTGCAAAAATATAGCGTAGGCTAGCGGACGCTACCTAATTACATATGCTCCGGCTTCATGTTTTCATTGTACAACCTGTCTTCCCTATTCTCTTTTCACTGAAGCTGAAGCTATTTGTGTCTTCTCTCATCCCTTTTCTCTTAATCTGAAGCCACAAATCCCTTCGCTCATCTTCTCTATGAATCACGCGCTCATTCCTTTTCTCTGAATTTGAAGCCACAAATCCCTTCGCTCATCTTCTCTATGCATCAAGGGATTGGCAAAGTTTCTTCTTCACTGAGCCACCCAGACCGCCACTACCGCCGCCCCCAACCCTAAATATAACCCTAAACAAAGCTTCTTCTTCGCCACCGTAGTTAATCTTCTGCACTGGCAAAGCTTCTTCTGGGCTGGCAAAGCATTAAGCTTAGGTACCTCAAGGTATCCTAGAGAATCCCTTGCTCTGTGCAATGCGTCCTATCTTTGGGTGTCTATGCATTTCGAATTGTAATTTTAATTTTAATTGATCAGCTTTTTGGCTTTGATTTGATGATCGGCTACATACAACTCTCATTTCCTTAATAATTTATAATTCTTTGCTATCGTAGTTGACGGTTTAGTAAGAGATTTTAGCGGTCTGATAGTATAAATCAAGTGCCAATAGTCTATGTACTCAAGTTTATATTTGGATTTTATATTGACTTGAGACATTATATATTTTATATTATATCATGAATGATTATGTATTTCTTTCATGTTAGTTAATTAGTTATTTAGTTATTTTATTATGGATTGTTATGTTGTTTGATGTGTTTAAAAGCATTGGCGGTTTTATGTGATAAATATTATAAATTAATAGTTTAATAAATTAGCGTAGGCCAGCCTTGGCTGGCATTAGTGTAGCCCTAGCTAACTTTAGCGTAGGCCAGCCTCAGATAATGTAGCCTTGGCTGACATTACGCTAAAGTAGCGTCCGCCAAACCTCCGCTACATTAGCGTCGGCCATTTATCAATTACTTAGCTTCTACATAGCGTCCCATTTAGCGTGGGCGGCCTTGCCGAAATTTTTGCCTCGAGGGTTTTAGCGGGGTCCACAAGGCCGACGCTAATGTAATGTTTAGCGTCTGTTTTCGTTGTTTAGCGTGGGCTTTTTGTAACATCCCGCAAATTAGGAACTTAAATAATTCATCAGATTGCAAACAAAAGAATTAGGTATTAGTAAGTAAGGAAGGGTAAAATTAAGAAGCTATGAGTTAAAATCCTATTTTAAACCAAGTTTAGGGTTTAACTTAAGGATATCTAATTAAAGATTAGGTCCACATATTAAGTTATTATATCTTATAAGACTTAAAGGGTAAACTGGGTATGTTTAGTTGAAAACTGGAAGTAATGAAGATTAGGGAATAAAATCTAAGGTTGGGGTTCTTGAAATAAGTAGAATCTAGGAGCCATTGCTCGGTTAAAATAACTTGTGAGATTAATAGGTAGAAAAGGATAAAATCTAAGTTTGGTAACGTAGTAATCGATTACCAGAGAGTCTAGCCCCTAGTAATCGATTACTTAACCCTGTAATCGATTACCAGCAACCTGGGTTCTTAGTAATCGATTACCAAAGGTGGTAATCGATTACCAGGTTCCCAGAATGGGTTTTTAGGCGTATTTTGCTCTTAGTAATCGATTACCAGGGTTTGGTAATCGATTACTGAGCGAAAATATATATACCCAGCACGTTTTAAAATCAGAATTTTTGGGAGAAAACCTATTCTAGAGAGAGAAGGAGCGGGTTCTAGAGAGAGGAAGTATCGAAACAACGTAGGAACAACGGATCGAAGCTAGGAATCATCTTCATTTCATCTAATTACTTGGATTTCTTCTCTTGGTGAGTAAATTCTCACTTGATTGTTAGATTTAGGAATTGGTCTCCAAAACCCTTGAACCCACTTCTCCCTCCCCCTTTCTCAGATTATACTTGATTGTTGATATTGATTGTGGTTGTGCTTGTTATTTGATTAATGGGTAATGATTTTAATCGGTTAGAACGGATCGATTCTTGATATTCCTTAGTTTCGAAACTTTCGAAACCCTCGAAAGTTTCGAAACTATCGAAACGTCGAAACGCTTCGTTTTCTCCGAGTAAACTTGTTCCGAAATGTAAAGCTAAGGATTGTTAATTGATTTCGATATGAGGATTGATGAATATGTGGTTCGAGTGTTGATCGATTGGCGAATCTCATTAGTTTCGAAAGGTTCGAACTATCGAAAGTGTCGAAAACAATGGGATTCGCGATATTTATCAATTCCGATTATCGAAGTTAGTTATTCAATCGAGTTATGGAAAGATTATGGACTTCGGTCAAATACTGGACTTCGGTCAAATACTGTAGGGTGGGATTCGTCCCCTGGGGAGATATCCCTTGTAGTCTGAGCTCAGGTCTAACTCTAGACTGTGATTGTACATGGCCTTTCGGGCAAGCATCTTAAGCATACTGATATTTATATTGAATTGAGACTGATATGGTTTGTTATTGTACCTATGGCCTGAATTGTCATAAATTATATGTACTTGTATCCATGCATAGAGATTTTGCTCACTGAGATTGTATCTCACCACGCGATATGTGGATTTTGTTAGATGTTCAGGTTCCTCCTTCCCGGAGTACTCAGCCTCGGGAGTGATTTTGGGAAGCGGAAGATTTAGTTCTTTTGTTTGTATATAGTGGATGGCCCTTTGTATATGCCTGTTTATATTATGACTAGAATTTGTATCCATATTCATGTAGTTAGAGTTGTGTTCTAACACTTGTAGTACTCCTTTGGACTTTATTTGTAATTTGGACTTTATATTTATATGACGGGTAGTTAAGCTTTATGTAGTTAAAAGATTTTAATTTTCCTTGTTCGATGTAAATTATCTTGATATGTTGGAATCGCGATAATTTATAGAACAGGTCGATATTTAGAATGAAAGATTCTAAATTCTAAGTTTAGAATTTGGTTTCCAACGGATCAAATTCTTGCTTATGGAATTTAGGGTGTGACATTTTGGTATCAGAGCAGTTCAATCTAATTGGACTGTGATTAGGTTAGTTGCCTGTGACTCACTATGATCTTCTAGTATGTGTACTTATTCTAGGGACTGATCACCCCTATAGTATGTGCATTGTACGCGGAGATTATGGTTAGTTATGTGATTAGGTTACCTTGGTCAAAGAGTTAGAATACCTCCTTAACAAGGGTAGAGCCACCCATCTTGTATTAGAAAGAGAGTAACCTAAGTTTATTCCTAAGAATAGTGTGTTCGCCATAGAAGCCTTATAGAATGTGACCCTAGAATTCTAGTGAGTATTAGGCACTTTTGAGGTAGTTAGTTGAGATAGATTCTTTCCTTGTGGAGATTAGATTGTTGTTTGCTTTATATGTGTTCTTGATTGTGTGTAACTTATATAATTCGAATGTTTTGTGTGTCCTGCTATTGATTTGTAATGTTGTTTGGTTTGGATGGCTTTATTGCATGGTATTTTAGCGTATGTGTGCTTGTTAGGAAGTAGTCCATATAGTTAAAAAAATTTTTATGCAAACATTAGTTAAAAGATCACATTAGAGGGGATATGGGAATGTTAGTTCATACTGGGATAGCTACCCTACTTAGAGTGAACCAGAGCTTACTTAGGCACACATGGGGACTCCAACCATCGGGAAAGCGTGTAGAGAATTGTGACCTAAGTAGGCTTAAGACCTTACCTAAAAACCAACAAATCTTGTAGGGACGTATAGACATGTGGACCCAAACTTAGAAGTGTTAGGAGATTGGGGTTCCTTTTGAGGTAATGTAAGAATAGATGTTTTCCCTTGGCCACTTTGAGGGTAGTCAGGAGATTATCTAGTGAGTGATGATTCTTCTAGCTACCTTGCTCTTTGCCTTTTCCATAGATTACATGGACAGGATCTTTACGCCTTACTAGATGGGTGGGTGGTCACGACAGCTACCATCTCCTCCCCTTTCATCTCACATTTAGAGAACACCTAGCAGCCCTAGAAGTAGTGACTTGTGCCCCTGTCATTCTAGAGACCCTTAGGAGAGAACACTATACCTATACCTTAAGATAGCAACATCAATTGATAACTACTAGGAGTTGGGAACATGTTTAGGAGATGAACAAGATAGAAATTCATAATAGAGGTAGGGAGTTCTCTGTTATCTAATGCTATTACACTTCCAAGAGTTACAATTAGTAACGTCCTTGCACCCTACCTATCGAGTAAGTTGTTCCGAGGAGGCAATACCTCCCAGTCTAGATATTCAACCTTTTCCAGGTATTCCAGGAGCGAAATTCTAGAACTTTAAACCTTATATCTTTATGTGTAGTCTTGACCATGTTTACATAGGTTCACTTTCCAAACAGAAATAGGAAAAATTCTTTTCACTCCATAATAGTAATAACTCTAGAGCTTATGGGAAGGGGGAACCAATCAGTTAGGTACCTAGATATAGACCTGATGCCTCTAAAAGAGAAATTAAGATTTAGGATGCTGAGAAATATTAGGAATATCCTAAATCCTTAACAGGGTAGTTATAGACAAACCAAGAGAGTCCATAGAAGACACTCGGCGCTTGAACGCTACTAGGTCGCACTCCACCTGAAAGTTAGACTTGATTATGTATAGTTAGACTTGGCCTGAGTGTTAGGAAGGATTGGGAGATTGTTAGGTTCACTCCATTGGTTAAATTTTAAGCAAGTGGAAGTCCTAACTTATAGGGGAACCAAAGTGCGAATGACATTATGTCACTCTCCTCTTTAGAAGAACTTAAAACCAATTAAGTACAGCCTGATCGGTAAGGTGAGATAGAGATAGATCCCATTATGGGACGATAGGAGACTAGGAGGGATTACCGTGTTCATACTGTAATCGGGAGGTATTACACCTACGGTTGTGGTATGAATGTTATTAAGACTCTTTTATTTTCTTCAAAGGATGAATGAATTTTTTCTTTCTTGGGTGAAGTGTTTGTCTATGTGATTATGTGAACTCAATTTCTCGAATACGACGTGAGGGTTGGACGGTTTCACCAACGCAAACTTAGTGATTCGAGGGATTGAGTAAATTATGTGCACATGACTTAGTGTTAGTAATGTCACACCTTAAATTTCATAAGCAAGAATTTGATCCGTTGGAAACCAAATTCTTGACTTCGAATTTAGAATGTTTTATTTCAATATCGACCTGCTCTATAAATCATCCACAATTCCAACAAATCGAGATAATTTAAAGCGAACAAATAAATTTAAGTCTTTTATACTAACATCATTCTACCCATTAAATCATAACAGTCCGTTACAAGACCAAATTCATAATTCTACTAACTACTAGATTACATTACTTGAATTATAAGAGAAAATTACATAAGTCATATTCATTTACAATACTCCCAAACTATAAGGAACATGATCTTCCACAAACAAACAAACCATCTCATGGATGTGCATTCCGAGGAGGAGGAGGCACCTGGACATCTATAATCCACATAACGCGTGGTGAGATAAAAATCTCAGTGAATAAATCTCTATGCATGTATGCAGGACAGTTATTCATGACAATTAATACATTCCAGTCATAAATCATAACTTAACAAATGCATAAGGATGCTCTTGTATGCTTTGCCACTAGGCCATGTACACATCACGTTACAGAGTTAGACTCGAGCTCGAACTACAGGGGATATCTCCCCCGGGGACGAATCCCACCCTCACATAGGCCGAAGCCCCATAGTGACCGAAGTCCTTTAATCTTTAAACTTAAATCGAACAACCAATTTAGACACTCGGAATTGATAAATATCGTAATCTCGTTGGTTTCGACACTTCGAACCTTTCAAAACCAAGGAGATTCAATGTCGAACGACAATCCCAAGGTATACTCATCAATTCCGACATCCAAAGTGATATCCAATCCTTAGTTTATCATTCCGGAACAAGTTTAATCGAAAAGAACGGAGCGTTTCGAGGGTTTCGAAACTTTCGAGAGTTTCGAAAGTTTCGAAACTAACGATCTTCAAGAATCGATCCGTTTCTAACCGATTAAATTCACTCCCATTGTTCAAACATTCATATACAATCACAAACAAACAATAATATCAAGTAAAATCAGAGAAATGGGAAGAGGAAGGAGGGGGTTCATGGGTTTGGAGACCAATTCCTATTTCTAACAATTAAGTGAGAATTACTCACCACAAAGTAGCAATCCAAGTAGTTTAGAGGGAAGGATTGTGATTCCTAGCTTCGTTCCCGTGTTTCTACGTCGATCCGGAACTTTCTCTCTCTAGACCCTCTCTCCCTCTCTCTAAAAATGAGTTTCTCTCCAAAATTCTGATGAATTTCGCGTCCTGGTTATATATAATTTCGCTCAGTAATCGATTACCAAACCCTGGTAATCGATTACTGAAGGCAAAATTAGCCTAAGAACCCATTCTGGGAACCTGGTAATCGATTACCACCTTTGGTAATCGATTACTAAGAACCCAGGTTGCTGGTAATCGATAACAAGGGTTATGTAATCGATTACAAGGGGCCAGACCTTCTGGTAATCGATTACTTAGCTCCTGTAATCGATTACCATATTCCAAACTCTCTGGTAATCGATTACCAGCTCTCTGTAATCGATTACCAGTGGCCCAAACTCAAGGGTTTAGTTCAAAATGAGTTACTTGACTTACCTTACCCATCCCTACCCCTTACACTTAGTTTCCTAAGATTCAAACCACATTAAAACCTATAAACCTCACAATTAACCTATCAAAAGATTGGGATGTTACAAGTAACATGGTAAAAACTTAGAATATACACATGAAAATTTCTGGAATTTCTCAAACTTAGTTAGATCACTGAGAATATAAGACTTAAAAAAAAAACAATGAGTGGGTAAGGGGTTTATATGGAGTTAGAACTCTTATTTAGTTGTAGCATGAAGTCTCTTCTTATGACCAGAATTTCTAGTGTGTTGTCTAACCAAGTCGATCAAGTACACTCGAAAAGAGTGGAAAGTCTTTTCTTGAAGTCTTTCGTGTTGATACATGAAAGGAGTTTGTTAAGGAAGTTTAGAAACCCAAGTTTGGATGTAGCATCTGGGGGAGGGAAGCATAGTGTCAACTTCTATTAATGAGACCACTAGTGAGCTGAGAGCTCTAAACAAAGAGGCTTAGGGTTTGGACTCAAGTCTCCATGAGAGAGGGCAGCAGTTGGAGTTTCTGATATAGGAGATGGGATGATTCTTTTCCATGGGGGAGTCTGTGTCCCTAAGGGGGGTAGTCGCAAGCAACCAGTATTAGAGGAAGTCATCAGAAATAAGTTTTCTGTGCATCCTGACTATACCAAGGTGTACCAGGATTTGAAGAGAGTTATAGTAGATGATGCTTCTAAGTATTTAGGGTGTCATCGGGCTAGTATAGAACATCAAACCATCTAAAGTCCTTTTCCCTTAGAAACCTCTGAGTGAGAGTGGGAGAATATAGCTATGACCCTTGTGGTGGGATTACCTCGAATCCAAACTAGACTTGAGGCCACCTGAGTGATTGAGGACCGACGGACCAAGTTAGCCCACTTTCTACCAGTTAGGAGTACCTATTCCCTTAGCAAGTTAACAGGTCTGTATGTTAGGATGATTGTCAGATTCTATGGCATTCCCTCTAACATTATGTCAGATAGGAACCCTAGGTTCTCTCTTAGGTTCTAGAATGCACTTCATTAGACTTACATCCCTAAACCTTTTAGTTGAGTTGGCCTTTAAGTTTTATTTTTCTTGAGCAATTTTGAGGACAAAATTACTTTAAGGGGGGTAGAATGTAACATCCCGCAAATTAGGAGCTTAAATAATTCATCAGATTGCAAACAAAAGAATTAGGTATTAGTAAGTAAGGAAGGGTAAAATTAAGAAGCTATGAGTTAAAATCCTATTTTAAACCAAGTTTAGGGTTTAACTTAAGGATATCTAATTAAAGATTAGGTCCACATATTAAGTTATTATATCTTATAAGACTTAAAGGGTAAACTGGGTATGTTTAGTTGAAAACTGGAAGTAATGAAGATTAGGGAATAAAATCTAAGGTTGGGGTTCTTGAAATAAGTAGAATCTAGGAGCCATTGCTCGGTTAAAATAACTTGTGAGATTAATAGGTAGAAAAGGATAAAATCTAAGTTTGGTTGGTAATCAATTACCAAGAGCTAGTAATCGATTACCAGAGAGTCTGGCCCCTAGTAATCGATTACTTAACCCTGTAATCGATTACCAGCAACCTGGGTTCTTAGTAATCGATTACCAAAGGTGGTTTTGGTAATCGATTACCAGGTTCCCAGAATGGGTTTTTAGGCGTATTTTGCTCTCAGTAATCGATTACCAGGGTTTGGTAATCGATTACTGAGCGAAAATATATATACCCAGCACGTTTTAAAATCAGAATTTTTGGGAGAAAACCTATTCTAGAGAGAGAAGGAGCGGGTTCTAGAGAGAGGAAGTATCGAAACAACGTAGGAACAACGGATCGAAGCTAGGAATCATCTTCATTTCATCTAATTACTTGGATTTCTTCTCTTGGTGAGTAAATTCTCACTTGATTGTTAGATTTAGGAATTGGTCTCCAAAACCCTTGAACCCACTTCTCCCTCCCCCTTTCTCTGATTATACTTGATTGTTGATATTGATTGTGGTTGTGCTTGTTATTTGATTAATGGGTAATGATTTTAATCAGTTAGAACGGATCGATTCTTGATATTCCTTAGTTTCGAAACTTTCGAAACTCTCGAAAGTTTCGAAACTATCGAAACGTCGAAACGCTTCGTTTTCTCCGATTAAACTTGTTCCGAAATGTAAAGCTAAGGATTGTTAATTGATTTCGATATGAGGATTGATGAATATGTGGTTCGAGTGTTGATCGATTGGCGAATCTCATTAGTTTCGAAAGGTTCGAACTATCGAAAGTGTCGAAAACAATGGGATTCGCGATATTTATCAATTCCGATTATTGAAGTTAGTTATTCAATCGAGTTATGGAAAGATTATGGACTTCGGTCAAATACTGGACTTCGGTCAAATACTGTAGGGTGGGATTCGTCCCCTGGGGAGATATCCCTTGTAGTCTGAGCTCAGGTCTAACTCTAGACTGTGATTGTACATGGCCTTTCGGGCAAGCATCTTAAGCATACTGATATTTATATTGAATTGAGACTGATATGGTTTGTTATTGTACCTATGGCCTGAATTGTCATAAATTATATGTACTTGCATCCATGCATAGAGATTTTGCTCACTGAGATTGTATCTCACCACGCGATATGTGGATTTTGTTAGATGTTCAGGTTCCTCCTTCCCGGAGTACTCAGCCTCGGGAGTGATTTTGGGAAGCGGAAGATTTAGTTCTTTTGTTTGTATATAGTGGATGGCCCTTTGTATATGCCTGTTTATATTATGACTAGAATTTGTATCCATGTTCATGTAGTTAGAGTTGTGTTCTAACACTTGTAGTACTCCTTTGGACTCTATTTGTAATTTGGACTTTATATTTATATGACGGGTAGTTAAGTTTTATGTAGTTACAAGATTTTAATTTTCCTTATGTTCGATGTAAATTATCTTGATATGTTGGAATCGCGATAATTTATAGAACAGGTCGATATTTATAATGAAAGATTCTAAATTCTAAGTTTAGAATTTGGTTTCCAACGGATCAAATTCTTGCTTATGGAATTTAGGGTGTGACACTTTTGGCCTACGCTAATGAGCCTTTTCTTGTAGTGCAAAAATATTTAATTCAACATCTTTATCCAGCTGAGCATCAGAAGAACCAGAAGCAACAAAGCAAGATAAAGCCTGAATCATCTGAAGAGGAGAAGCAACTTCTAACAGAAGAAAGAAACTTGCTGAATGAATTCCAAACATTGAAAAAGCAAGAACGAATATGTCAAAGCAGAAGAAATCCAATGAGATAATGGCTGAAGATGAAAGCATACAAATCATCTAAATGATATACAAAGCTTATATCATCTGAACAGATTATGGCCTTTGAAGAATCTCTCTACTTATCATTTAATCAAGTCAAATATGAGAAGTCTCGATCAAAGTAAATGCCAGAAGTTCAATTGGCTAGAAATATTATTCAAATATTAGCAATGAACTCTGATCAAGGAAGAAAGGTGAAAGCAACAGACTCTCAGAAGCTGAACAAAAGGGAAGCTTGCACATTTCGAGATAAAAAGACAACCTCAAAGGATATATCCTCACATTCACAGAAAGATCAGAGTATCAGTCAAGCAGAAGAAGAGAGATAGAAAAGAAGACATCCATCCAATTAAAGGAACTCTCTCAAAGATAAAAGAGCTTATCAGCAATGTGTCAGAACGAAAGTTTTCTGCACACCCATCTGCTTAAGAAGAAGCAACCATTTAGAGAAGCTATTTCACAACGGCTATCTGAGCCAGAATCACTTCCTCTTTAACGGCTATATTTCATCAGAACATATAAATAGCCTCAAGGAAGACTTTGAAGATGTTGACCATTATTTGGTTTAACCTGTTGACTAATTTTGAGTTGCCCTGTTGACCAATTCTGGGTTAACCAGTTGGCAGAAGTTGGCAAAAATGAATTAATGATGATTGTCATTGACAATCATGGAGACCAACAAAACCAACCAAACTGGGGACTCTGAAGTCCACCAGAGAAATGGTTGAAGCACAATTGCATATCTAGCTTAGCCAAATTAGTTGAGGGAGATGTACCTCACATAGAAGACGAGATTGTACTTAATATATATACTCGTATCTTTGTCTTACGCTTGTACTTTGATTGTAATTTTCTGTATCCTGAGTTAGACTCAGTAATCTCTTTGTACAAGAAGAATCTAAGTTTAAGAGTCTAACGAACTTAAGCTTAAGATTGAGTTGTAAACACTTTATGAGTCTGAGAGCCTGGAGAGGATTGGAGGAATAAAGGATACTCTCTGAGAGCCTAGAGAGGCTTGGAGGAATAAAGAATACTCTGTGATAGCCTGGAGAGGCTTTGTGTACTAAGTTTATGCCTGGAGAGGCCTTGTGTACTCGGTTTGTGCCTGGAGTGGCCTTGTGTACTCCGTTTGTGCCTAGAGAGGCCTTGTGTACTCCGTTTGTACCTGGAAAGGCCTTGTGTACTCAATTTGAGCCTGGAGAGGCCTTGTGTACTCAGTGTTAAGCCTGGTGAGGCTTGTGTGAAAGAATACTGCATGAGTTTCCTGAAGAGGTAGTTGAAAATGAAAGAATACTTGTGTTGAGCCTGAAGAGGCTGTAGAAAGAATACTTGTATCTGTGCTGCAGATAGTGAAAAAATCCAGTGGTGGTTTGCCCTGGGACTGGATTTAGCTCACTAGTTTGATGGGTGAACCGGGATAAATTTCTTGCCTAAGTCTTCTTTCCCTTTAACTCTTTTATTTACTACATTATATTTCTGAAGGGGTTTGAACAGTATTTTTCATAATAAACTTAATTCAACAATTTCAATAAAATAAGTTTTGTAAGTTAATAAACCATTCAGTTAATATTATATCATTTGGAGTATTGCAGAGAATGCTCAGATCAGAAGTTAGAAATATATTTCAGACAATGATTAATCCTCTGAGTTAGTTCAGAAACAAGTTCTGAAAAGATTCCGTGTGATATTCTTCAGAGGATATTTCGTGATGCATCTGAATGACCAAGTTTAATTAATTGAGAGTCAATTGTAGTCAACGTCCTGTTCATATTTTCTTAGTCTCTAAGTTTATAAAATTGTGTCCTTCTTATCTTCCGCATTTTACGTATTAACTCTGTTGGTAAGTTTTTCTCTTCTTTGAGTCTTAATGACTTCGTAATTTATTTTTAAGATTTCCAAAATAATCAAAATATTAAAAACACTATTCAACCCCCCTTCTAGTGTTGCCTGTTGAACTAACAATTGGTATCAGAGCTCACCTTCGGGTTGAGCATCTAACAAATGCAGAAGGAGTAGATCCTCAGAAGATGGAAATCTCACCAAGCTGAAGCAACTCTGAAGAATGATAATGAGAAAAGAGAAATCATTCTCTTGAAACTCATTATTCGTGCATTAATACATCATTCAGAAGGACGTGATGGAAAAAGGAAAGTACATCTCTCTAAAGATCTCATACGGGTAACATCTTTGCTATCTTAGTTTGATTTAATTGTAGTTATTTAATTACTGCTTGATTTAGTATATTGAAATTGGCAATGCATGCGTGTGCACATTTGTGTGAAAATGATTTGTTGCATGATTATTTGTGTCATATGCTTTTAAGTTGAAGAGTCTTTTATGCTAATCATTATTTCAATAAATACAATACGGCGCTACAAGAATCAATGAATCATCAACCAGTGTCTCATAATGGGCACGATGCACAACTCTCCATGGCTTTGCAGTGCATGTATCTGCCACTCTTCAATGCATGAAACACGTCCGGCTACCTATTTATAATGTGTTGAAGATCAAGATGGAAACCACTTCAATCCTCAGTTGATCTGTACTCTTCTGCCAAGAATGTCTTCATCTAGTGAATCAAACTCCTCAATGTTCGATGAGAGAATCATCCTTTCTAAAATGGTCAATCTTTCAGAATTTGATAAAGCTGGAATTAAAATCTCTGAGTACTTTGATGCGGTAGGATGGACTCCCTTCTTCAACAAAATTTCCTCTCCATGGCACGAGGAAAGTGTTATTGAGTTTTGGGAAAATTCCAAAATCACGTTTGGAACTACCCGGACTGGTATAAGGACTATGGTGCAAGGAAGAACCCTTTTTATTGACAACAATCTTATAGCAGATGTGATTGGAGTTCCTGCAAGATGTGACAATTTCTTTGAAGGATGGGAATCACTGAATGGTGGAACAAAGGTTTATGACAAACTACTATTTGGAAGAAATCTACTCGCCTCTTACAAACACTCTCAACTGCTAGAGACTCCCAGAGTTCTACTTGCTGTGCTGAACTGCTGCATTCTTCCAAAAGAAAGAAATAATTTCTTTATCAGCAGGCTAGAAAGATTTGTGCTTGGACATCTTATGCAGAAGAGGAAAATCAGTCTCCCTTTTGTGCTAATGTATCAGCTATCTTTCAGGCATGAGTTGGGGAATGAGAACCTCTTTTCACACAATACTCTCATCATGAAAATCCTCATGCACAAGGGCCTTCAAATGAACAGCTTATTTGACCAACCACCTCCTTACTCTTACTCTTCGGGAATGCATGTTGAATTGGACCGGACTTTATCTGAACGAGAAAGAGCCTCTGAGTATCAAGCGGCTATGCCTTCTCTCTATGCAACTTATAACAAAGAGAAAAGAGCAGCAATGCATCTGAGTGGTCATGGAAGAAAGAGGTTGTTGATGGCAAAATATAATTTGAAGAAAGTAAACGATAAGGTGAATCGGCTTGCAAAAAGATTAAGAGTAACTGAAAACAAGCTGCAAGAGCTCAAGGCTGAGAATGAAGATGATAATGTTGTTGAAGATACTTCAGATGATCATTGATTCTGCTTAAAGCGTCTTGTGTTTATCTTATCAATATTGGTGTTTTGTCCTTAATACTTATAATATTTAACCTTCTATCTCTGTTCATATAGAGTATCTAGATCTCTTCTTATATGTGATTTTTCTGTGCATAATCAATTAAAACTTTAAAATTAATTATCAACAATTGGTCTCATTAACTAAATAAAAATAGTAAAGTTAAAAATAAGTCACTGGAAATATTTCTCTAACAATAAAAAATTATCAATTAACAAATATTGTAACATAATCAGATGCTACTGAAAAGTATTTCTTGTTGTAATTGATCCAGGAATTAAGCTTCACTTAAAAAGGATAAACTTCTGAAGAAAACATCATCTAATAGAATAGTTGAGATAACATCATTCTTATATTCTGAACCTATTCAGAAGGTTCTCAATGAACTTACTGAAACTATGGGTTGAAAATACTAAGGTGATCAATATCCAACATTCTTAAGACTACCTCAGATTCTGAGAGACAAATATGAGAAGATATCATTCTAATGTGTTGAACCTGTTCAGAAAGTTCCAAGTGAACTTAATGAAAAAATGGGTCAGGAATGTTAAGATGGTTGATATTCTGATCATAAAAGTCCATCTTGATCCTTGAGGGACAAGTCAAGATGATTGTTCAAGGAATCTCTTGGAGCACAAAGGACAAAAGCTCACTGCAAACATGCTGACAACAAGGGACTTCAGAAGAAGAAAAAGTCTTTGAAGAAAAAGAATAGTGTCAGAAATGCATCCTTGCAACCAGAGAACAATAAGGAAACCTAATGGTAACATCACTTCACTTTACAACTTAGATATCTGTGAAAATTTGTTCTCTAATAAAAACTTTAACTTCTTAATAAACAAAAACTTAAAAGACTTAAAACTCATCAGATAATAATCATAAAACTTCATTGTGTGTTTTCTTTTATGTTGTGTCTGAAATGTTTGTTTTAAAAGTTTTCTTGTTAAAATGTTTTATCCATTTTTGTTTTTCCTTCGTTTTCACAAAAATGTTTCAAAACTGTTTTCAAACAAGTCTTTAATGTATCTCTTTTGTGTTTTCTCTCAAAAACATTTTCCAAAACTTACTTTATCAACACTAATGACTCGATTTTCTATGCATCACCTGACCTATCAATGATATACGTTTTGACGTTTTCAAAACTGTCATCATTAAAGCCACAAGAGCACGTTTGTATCTCATGAACAACCATCCATAAGGATCAATCTATGCACTTCTCCCTTTTACCCTTGCTTCAAAGTCCTATAAATTCACAATAGCTTTTTACACAAACTCATCTCTTCGAAGCTTCTCCGTAGCTTTACCTGAGAATCTGAGTGTGTTGCTCTCTGAAGGACCATGAAGAAGCAAAGGAAAATAGAAGGAGTTCTGGAACAAATTGATGTGAAGATCAAGTCATCTAAGATGGTGAGTGGAATGAGAAGTAAGGAAGAGGTTTCTTCTGAAAACCTGCCCTTCTTTACTTCGACCATGGAAATCTTCCTACATCAGGAGTATATTATTTACGCACTGGTTGATCCCATAATAGCCAATCTTATGGAGGGAACCACTTCAAATGTGGCCCTGAAGATAGAGGTTGTTGTTGATGGTCAAAACACAGTGTTAAACGATCTACCTCCACCGTTCCAGCCGCAAAAAGAAGATTGAGTGCTGCTTGCACGGTTGGGAAAAGCATACATGCTCAACCAACACTTCTAAGGATCTGAATCCAAGGAAGAAGTGGTGGCTGAGAAAGGAAACAGAGTTGTATGAATCGAGAGATGTAGCAACGATAAATGTATTTTGAAATTTTTCAAAATTTTTGTACATAAAAGTTTGTTTTTCTCAATGTATTTTTGTTTGATTTGAATGTAATTTCTTTCTTTTTCAGAATGTGTTTTGTACATATCTGTGTGTATCTTTTTTTTCTTGTTTAATGAAGTTATAGAACTTAAAAACCTCTAACATCAGGTAATTCGTTAAATAAATTAACTTTGAGTTTATAATCTTAATCAACTAATAACAATCAATATCTGCAAGTTTTTCCTAATAACTGGTATCTGTAACTGTAAGATTTCTTGTAACTGTTGGTACTTTCTTTCATAATTACAACATCATCTAATAACCCTGTAACAGAGAATTGATTCTAACAATTTGGTATTAAAAATATTAAAAAAGATAATAAAAATTCAGGAAGTTTAAAAAAAAAGGGAGAACCTCCGAAAGTTAACAACAAAACCTTTTTAATCGATGACAAAAGGGGGAGAAATATATATAACTTGTTCAAAATGTATTGTTAAAAAATTCAGAAGATAATCAAAAGATAAAGATTCAGACGATAACAATTGGTACCAGTAACAACTGATAAGAAACTCAAAAGATAACAAGCATTCAAAAACTCTTAGGAAAACATAACAATTAAACTCTAACATAGTGGTTTCTGAAAAATAATAATCTATCTAAAAAATTGGTATATGTGTTCATCTAAAATCTAAAAATTGGTAACTAAAAATTGGTTTCTGTGTTTATCTAATATCTGGTATAATAATTACAACATCATCTAATAACCCTGTAACAAAGAATTGATTCTAACAATTTGGTATTAAAAATATTCAAAATGATAATAAAAATTCAGGAAGTTTAAAAAAAAGGGAGAACCTTCGAAAGTTAACAACAAAACCTTTTTAATCTATGACAAAAGGGGGAGAAATGTATACAACTTGTTCAAAATGTATTAAGTTAAAAAATTCAAAAGATAATCAAAAGATAAAGATTCAGACGATAACAATTGGTAACAGTAACAATTGATAAGAAACTCAGAAGATAACAAGCATTCAAAAACTCTTAGGAAAACATAACAGTTAAACTCTAACATAGTGGTTTCTGAAAAATAATAATCTATCTAAAAAATTGGTATCTGTGTTCATCTCAAATCTAAAAATTGGTAACTAAAAATTGGTTTCTGTGTTTATCTAATATTTGGTATAATAACTTTTAGTATCTTTAATAACAAGTGGTATCTATTTTTTTTTGGTATCTAAAAGACTAAAAATTGATCTCTAAGAAGATAAAAATTATCTTTAAAAACCTTAATGTCTTTCTCAGGAGGAGTAATGTAGATAGGGGGAGACTTCTATTTACTTAACCTTCTTTTCTTAAAACATTTTGTAAGTTATACATATCTTATTTGTCATCATTAACAAGGGGGAGATTGTGAAGTCTATAAATCAGTTTGAGCATTCAAACTTGACTTAAGACTTAGGATCTTTAGGTTTTAATGATTAACAAATAAGATCATATAAGGAGGTTCTACTTAGAAAGGTATTGTGTTGTTGATTGTGTTTCAGGTTGAAGAACTAAGAAGTATAAGAGGAAGAAGACCAGAACAAATCAGAAGCAGATCAGAAGAAGGAGAAGACTAGAGTATATCCTATCAGAAGAAGACCAGAATAGATCAGAAGAAGAAGAAGACCAGAGTATATCAAGTCAGAAGCAAGATCAGAAGAAGACCAGAATAAATCAGAAGAACATTAAAGAAAGAAGATAGGAGAAAATAAAGCAAAGAAAGAATCAAAAGATGAAGCAACAAAGAATAAGAAAAAACAAACTAAGCAAGAACCTTTCTATCATCTGAAGTATTGAAGACAAAAGAATATAGTCTGAAGAATTCTTTTCGTCTGAAAAGCTGAAGCCAAACCAAAGAAAGCTAAAGACGACAGAACCAAAGAAATGATATTATGAAGAATAGTCAAGCGTGAAGAACACTCTATCCAAGACTGCATTTCATTTCAGTATCAGAGCTAGGCATACTTTTATGCCTCGATCAAATGACTTGCACAAATAAAGAAATTATGCAAAAGCTGCTACAACAAAGGAAATACTGCGCATGCAGAACATACTGTACCCATTGCTGCTCAAAAGCAAATAAGATGTCTGAACTAGAAAATGACGAAAAAGTTGATTGAACAAAAATATTTAATTCAACATCTTTATCCATCTGAGCATCAGAAGAACCAGAAGCAACAAAGCAAGATAAAGCCTGAATCGTCTGAAGAGGAGAAGTAACTCCTAACAGAAGAAAGAAACTTGCTCAATGAATTCCAAAAATTGAAGAAGCAAGAAAGAATATGTCAAAGCAGAAGAAATCCAATGAGATAATGGCTGAAGATGAAAGCATACAAATCATCTGATTGATATACAAAGCTTATATCATCTGAACAAATTATTGCCTTTGAAGACTCTCTCTACTTATCATTTAATCAAGTCAAATATGAGAAATCTCGATCAAAGTAAATGTCAGAAGTTCAATTGGATAGAAATATTATTCAAATATTAGCAATGAACTCTGATCAAGGAAGAAAGGTGAAAGCAACAGACTGTCAGAAGCTGAACATAAAGGAAGCTTGCACATTTCGGGATAAAAGACAACCTCAATGGATACATCCTCACATTCACAGAAAGATCAGAGGATCAGTCAAGCATAAGAAGAGAGATAGAAAAGAAGACATCCATCCAATTAAAGGAACTCTCTTAAAGATAAAAGAGCTTATCAGCAGTGTGTCAGAACTAAAGTTTTCTGCACACCCATTTGCTTAAGAAGAAGCAACCGTTTAGAGAAGCTATTTCACAATGGCTATCTGAGCCAGAATCACTTCCTCTCTAGCGGTAACCAATTCATCTTCAACGGCTATATTTCATCAGAACATATAAATAGCCTCAAGGAAGACTTTGAAGATGTTGACCATTATTTGGTTTAACCTGTTGACTAATTTTGAGTTGACCTGTTGAGCAATTCTGGGTTAACTAGTTGGCAGAAGTTGGCAAAAATGAATTAATGATGATTGTCATTGACAATCATGGAGACCAACAAAACCAACCAGACTGGGGACTATGAAGCCCACCAGAGAAATGGCTGAAGCACAATTGCATATCTAGCTTAGCCAAATTTGTTGAGGTAGATGTACCTCACATAGAAGACGAGATTGTACTTAATCTATACATTCGTATCTCTGTCTTACCCTTGTACTTTGATTTTAATTTTCTGTATCCTGAGTTAGACTGAGTATCTCTTTGTACGAGAAGAATCTAAGTTTAAGTGTATAACGAACTTAATCTTAAGATTGAGTTGTAAACACTTTATGTGTCTGAGAGCCTGGAGAGTCTTGGAGGAATAAAAAATACTCTCTGAGATCCTAGAAAGGCTTGGAGGAATAAAGAATACTCAGTGATAGCTTGGAGAGGCTTTGTGTACTCAGTGATAGCTTGGAGAGGCTTTGTGTACTCAGTTTGTGCCTGGAGAGGCCTTGTGTACTCAGTTTGTTCCTGAAGAGGCCTTGTTTATTCAGTTTGTGCCTGGAAATGCCTTGTGTACTCAGTTTGTTCCTGGAGAGGCCTTGTTTAACACCCTAATTTCCAGTCTCAGAAATAATGCCCGTTGGAGACATTATTCCTGAATTCCTTGAAATTAGTTCGTTAAATTTTAGATATCGTCAATCAAATTACTTAAACTTTCCAACGATTAGTTTAAGTTACACATATAAATACATCTTAATGGAGCTTAGGGGAAGAAACCTACACTTAGAGTAATAGGATTCAAGAGATCCATACCGGAGGTCCGGTAGAATCTCCCCATAGATTGGTTATTACCAATTTCTAGCTTCGCCTGAAACCCATCAATAGCCAATCTAATCTAATAATACAATAACCAAACTTAAACATAATCAAGCCTTCATGGCTAAGAAATACATACTTGCACATTTACATTTATCTTTCATACATTCCTAGTACAATAAACTAACTCTATTACAAAATATTCCTATTTTACACAAATCAGCTTCACCGACTTTCTCCAATCCTCAACATCCTCTGGAACATCCTGCACACTAAAGAAATCCCCGAAACGTGGGGTGAGACTAATGTCTCAGCAAGTATAACTCTATGCATGAATGCAGGGGACATACATATATGGATGACCATCCCTTACTCATATCAGTTCAGTACATCATCATACTCAATTAAAGCATAGCGTCAAGTCACGTAACAATCTGTATAGTTAGCCAATCAATGCCAAACATAAATAAGGTCAGTCTTGGAGTATTTTAACCCAAATACTCAAGGGTTCTTATCACTATCTGTATTTTGAGCGCTCGGCCTGTGACCAAGGACCGTCGTCCAAGGCCACCAGTAGTTAAATTTTATTAGCAATCACATTAACTTTACTGTATTGAGGGATCACAATTTACCTCCTTGGCCCGGGAGAAAACGGACTCAACCTCTCTTATAACTGTCTTGGTCTTAAGAGGCGTCAGCGGAGTTAATACTCAATTTCGACTACGACTACTAAGAATAGCCCATGTCTGGATAGGAGTATTAACAACCTGAACTTCTCCACCCCCTAAGGTGAATTCTTCTCCAAGGAGAACCTCCCTTAACCGGATCCAAGACCTGGGACTCAGCCCTGAACCCACATGAACTTACTTCTGTCTTTTGGATCGTGCAAATACATGGAAGATAATTCTAACATATATAGCACTTATCATAATATCATAGAACTCATTTATAACCATCGTAATTTCATTCAATTTAATCATATAGAAAGGGATTAAAGAGGTGGGGTTCATACAATGAGTATTTCGACATTTTCGCTAATTTCGACTCTACGAACATACATCTCGCTTCTCAATCCATTCAACAATCTAGCCATTTCAATTCAAGACAAGGAAGTATAATTTCAATAGAATACTCATATGAATCACAATCGAGGAAAATACGATAGTTTCGTGAGTTTCGCTTATTTCGTAAATTTCGATAGTTTGATAACTTCGAAACTAACGTTTTCGACACTCGATCCTAATTCATATGCTCAATCAAACAATGAACAATCAAACCTATCAAACAATCATTCTAACATTCATTCAACTTTCAGCCAAGAAAGGGAAGGGAAGGAGAAGGGAACATGCAAGGAGACCAATCACTATTCTAAGGGTGAGTTATACTCACCAATTGCAAGCAATCCAAGAGGGAAAGGAGATTTGGAGATGATTAATCGGTGTTTCCTTGCCCAAAGATCCTTCTTCAAGCTCCAATTCTTCTTTCTCTCTCTAGAACCCATCTCTCTCTAGATTAGGGTTTCTCTCCAAAATTCTGATTTTTAAAACGTCCTGGGTATATGTATTTTCGCTCAATAATCGATTACCAACATATGGTAATCGATTACTCATAGCAAAACGCGCCTGGAACCCATCCTGGGAACCTGGTAATCGATTACCACCTTTGGTAATCGATTACTAAGTTCCCAGGTTGCTGGTAATCGATTACTTAACCCTTGTACTCGATTACCATGGACCAGACTCTCTGGTAATCGCTTACAGGCTCTTGGTAATCGATTACCAGGGACCAAAACTCCTAAATTTTGTTCTATTAAGACTCCAAACTTAGATTTTATCCTTTCCTACCTATTAATTTCACAAGTTATATTAATCCTAGCCATGGCTCCTAATATGCGGGATGTTACATTCTACCCCCCTTAAGACAATTTTGTCCTCAAAATTGTTTAGGTAAAGGAACTTAAGGTTATCCCAACTAAAAGGGTTAAGGAAATCTTTCTCGAAGGTCTGATAAAGAACATTTTAACATCTAGAAGTGAACTTAGGGTTTCTATCTGACTCAAAATTGGGGAAATACTATAGAGCTCGACATTCGTCCTAACATACAAAACTTCTAACTTGCTAAGGGAAAATGTACTTCTAGTAGATAGAAAGTGGGCTGACTCGTTCAGTCGGTCCTCAATCACTTAAATGGCCTCAAGTCTTGTTTGGATTCGAGGCAAACCCACCATGCTTCCGCTGTTAAACTCTCTCACTTTCACTCAGGATTTCTAATTGTAACGGGGCTCTAGTTGGTTTGAAGTTCTATACTGACTCGTCGACACCCTATAGGTTGGAAAAACACAATCTACTATAACTCCCTTCGAACCCTGGTACATCTTGGTAGAGCCAGAATGCACCAAAAACTCACTTCTGATGACTTCCTCTGACACAGGTTGCCTAAGACTACCCCCCCTTAGAGATACAAACTCCCTCTTAGAAGGAATCATCCCATCTCTTGCTCCAGAAACCCTAACTGTTGACTCTCCCTTTAGAGATTTGAGTCCGAACTCAAAGCCTCTCTGATTAGAGCTCTCAGCTCACCAAAGATCTCCCTTAACAGTAATTGGTACTATGCTCTCCAGTGGCTGCATCTAAACTTGGGTCTCTAAATTTCTATGACAACTCTCTTCAAGAGCCTACAAAAGATACATAGAAGGACTCTCTACTCTCTCTAAGCTTTCTAGACAGGTTTGGATAGACAACACACTAGAGAATCGAATCATGAGAAAAATTTCATGCTACCACTAATTAAGGGTTCTAACTCCAAACCTAACCTATCAACCACCTATTGTTTCCTTTCAAATTTTATATTCTTAATAATCCAATTAAGCTTGAGGGAATTTTCAAATGTCCTTTCAAGTTTATATTCTAAGTTTCTACTTATATTACTAGTACTTAGCTATGAACACATAACAACCCAATCTCTCGAATCACTAAGTTTGTGTTGACCAAAACATTCAACACTCACGCCGTATTTCGAGAAATTAAGTTTGCATAAAAACATAAACAAACATCTCACACGAAAAAGGAAAACAACATTCATGACATAACCGTAGAGGTAACATCTCCCGGTTACGGCATGAACACAGTGCTCTTCCTATTTCCCTATCATCCCATAAGGGGATCTTTCTCTATCCCATCTTATCGGTCATGCTGTATTTATTGAAGTTTGGAGTTCTAAGGAAAAAGGAGAGTGACCTAATGTAATTCACTTCCTAGTCCTCTAATAAGTAAGGATTTCTTAATACTCTAAAGTTCTAGCCTAGTGAGCGTGCCTAACAGTAACTCAATCCTTTATTAACATACTAGCTAAGCTTAACTATACACGGTCAAATCTAATTTTCAGGTTGGATGGAACTTACTTGGTTTCGAGGATAAATCTACCCTACCTAATGCAATCTATATGGGAGTTCTTCTAACTTTCCTAAATTAGGTTCCTCTCCCTCTAGAGGGTTATAATTAAGGTTTCTCTCTACAGTTGGCAATAATAAGTGAAATTAGGTGATTTTAGGAGAGTGGAGTTACTAAGTCGAATTTCTGAGAAATTTTGGTTCCTACCAACTACCCTGACCAAGAGCCATTACCCAATCCTACTCCTGATTACTACTTCGAGTCTTCAAGGTTACAAACTAGTATAGTTAAACTAAAGGTTTGGATGAAATATTCCTAAGTATTTCCTAAGGTGAAGAGAAAAGTAGAGGTACTGTTTTCTCTCACAGCTTACCCACTCGTTAGGGCTAAAGATATTACTAAGATAAGTTCTAAAAGAGTTCTAATACTAGATAATAGAAGTCTCATCACCTCTTACTAGGAATTGCTAGCTTGCTTATTTTCTAAACGTACTCCCAAGTCCTAGCGGTTACCAATGATGGTGTAGTCCTCACTTAAGGGTCACAAGACACTGCTTCTAAGGCTACCAGGAGTTTCCTAAACAAGAGCTAAATGGATGAGGTGATGGTAGTCTCCATAACTACACACCCGTCTGATAAGGTCTAAAGGTTCGTCCGTGTAATCCATGGACAAGGCAAGGAGCACGGTGGCTAAAAGAATTCTCACTCTACTGACAGTCTCCCAACTACCCTCAAGCGGCCGAAGGAATACATCTATTCTTACATTGGTTCGAAAGAAAATTCAATACCCTACCCCTTTTTAATTTTTTTAAGTCTAAATGTTTACTTACCTCTGCTAAGTTTAATGACGTTAGGTAAGGTCTTAACCCTATTTAGGTTAAAGCCCTCTATATACCTTTTTCCTAAATAGGATTTCTATCTTAACTTAAACTACAGTCCCGCATTGCTTCTAACGTGATCTCACGAGGGTTTGTCTCACGGAAGCATTAACTATGTAAATTACTACTTAACAAAACACGTGCAAATTCTAACACAACATGGCACACAGCCTTTTAAACAAATCAATATCACAAATCAAAAGCAAAACACACAAAACATTCAACTAGCATAAATTACTCACAATTTAGACCACACATAAATCAAACAACAAAGCAATGTTCTAAACACATAGTAAGCCATCAAATACAATCAAATCATAAACATTACACCACTGAAATCACATCACAAGACAAGCAACAATCATCCTTCAATTATTAAATCATATCCTCTAACTAGCTTAAGAGTGTCTAACTTTTATTAGGTTTTCAAGGTAATATTCTATAAGACTCTTAAGGTAAGGGTTCCCTAGGAACTTAACCTAAGATATTTTCTTTCTTATTCATGAAAAGAGGTGGCTCTAACTTTGTTAGAGAAGTATCCTAACTTCTGAACCAAAGTATCCTACTTACATAACAAACCATGATCTCCATATACACCGCCCATCATAAGAGTGATCAGTTCCTATGATGAGTATACGTACTAGAAGATCACAGTAAGTCACGGGCAACTAACCTAATCACAGTCCAATTGGATTGAACTGCTCTAATACCAAAATGTAACACCCTAATTTCCAGTCTCAGAAATAATGCCCGTTGGAGACATTATTCCTGAATTCCTTGAAATTAGTTCGTTAAATTTTAGATATCGTCAATCAAATTACTTAAACTTTCCAACGATTAGTTTAAGTTACACATATAAATACATCTTAATGGAGCTTAGGGGAAGAAACCTACACTTAGAGTAATAGGATTCAAGAGATCCATACCGGAGGTCCGGTAGAATCTCCCCATAGATTGGTTATTACCAATTTCTAGCTTCGCGTGAAACCCATCAATAGCCAATCTAATCTAATAATACAATAACCAAACTTAGACATAATCAAGCCTTCATGGCTAAGAAATACATACTTGCACATTTACATTTATCTTTCATACATTCCTAGTACAATAAACTAACTCTATTACAAAATATTCCTATTTTACACAAATCAGCTTCACCGACTTTCTCCAATCCTCAACATCCTCTGGAACATCCTGCACACTAAAGAAATCCCCGAAACGTGGGGTGAGACTAATGTCTCAGCAAGTATAACTCTATGCATGAATGCAGGGGACATACATATATGGATGACCATCCCTTACTCATATCAGTTCAGTACATCATCATACTCAATTAAAGCATAGCGTCAAGTCACGTAACAATCTGTATAGTTAGCCAATCAATGCCAAACATAAATAAGGTCAGTCTTGGAGTATTTTAACCCAAATACTCAAGGGTTCTTATCACTATCTGTATTTTGAGCGCTCGGCCTGTGACCAAGGACCGTCGTCCAAGGCCACCAGTAGTTAAATTTTATTAGCAATCATATTAACTTTACTGTATTGAGGGATCACAATTTACCTCCTTGGCCCGGGAGTAAACGGACTCAACCTCTCTTATAACTGTCTTGGTCTTAAGAGGCGTCAGCGGAGTTAATACTCAATTCCGACTACGACTACTAAGAATAGCCCATGTCTGGATAGGAGTATTAACAACCTGAACTTCTCCACCCCCTAAGGTAAATTCTTCTCCAAGGAGAACCTCCCTTAACCGGATCCAAGACCTGGGACTCAGCCCTGAACCCACATGAACTTACTTCTGTCTTTTGGATCGTGCAAATACATGGAAGATAATTCTAACATATATAGCACTTATCATAATATCATAGAACTCATTTATAACCATCATAATTTCATTCAATTTAATCACATAGAAAGGGATTAAAGAGGTGGGGTTCATACAATGAGTATTTCGACATTTTCGCTAATTTCGACTCTACGAACATACAACTCGCTTCTCAATCCATTCAACAATCTAGCCATTTCAATTCAAGACAAGGAAGTATAATTTCAATAGAATACTCATATGAATCACAATCGAGGAAAATACGATAGTTTCGTAAGTTTCGCTTATTTCGTAAATTTCGATAGTTTGATAACTTCGAAACTAATGTTTTCGACACTCGATCCTAATTCATATGCTCAATCAAACAATGAACAATCCAACCTATCAAACAATCATTCTAACATTCATTCAACTTTCAGCCAAGAAAGGAAAGGGAAGGAGAGGGGAACATGCAAGGAGACCAATCACTATTCAAAGGGTGAGTTATACTCACCAATTGCAAGCAATCCAAGAGGGAAAGGAGATTTGGAGATGATTAATCGGTGTTTCCTTGCCGAAAGATCCTTCTTCAAGCTCCAATTCTTCTTTCTCTCTCTAGAACCCATCTCTCTCTCTAGATTAGGGTTTCTCTCCAAAATTCTGATTTTTAAAACGTCCTGGGTATATATATTTTCGCTCAGTAATCGATTACCATATGGTAATCGATTACTCACAGCAAAACGCACCTGGAACCCATCCTGGGAACCTGGTAATCGATTACCACCTTTGGTAATCGATTACTAAGTTCCCAGGGATCTGGTAATCGATTACTTAACCCTTGTAATCGATTACCATGGACCAGACTCTCTGGTAATCGCTTACAGGCTCTTGGTAATCGATTACCAGGGACCAAAACTCCTAAATTTTGTTCTATTAAGACTCCAAACTTAGATTTTATCCTTTCCTACCTATTAATTTCTCAAGTTATATTAATCCTAGCCATGGCTCCTAATATGCGGGATGTTACACCTTGTGTACTCAGTGTTAAGCCTGGTGAGGCTTGTGTGAAAGAATACTGCATGAGTTGCCTGAAGAGGCAGTTGAAATTGAAAGAATACTTGTGTTGAGCCTGAAGAGGCTGTAGAAAGAATACTTGTATTTGTGCTGCAGATAGTGAAAAAATCCAGTGGTGGTTTGCCTTGGGACTGGATATAGCTCACTAGTTTGGTGGGTGAACCAGGATAAATTTCTTGCCTAAGTCTTCTTTCCCTTTAACTCTTTTATTTACTGCATTATATTTCTGAAGGGGTTTGAACAGTATTTTTCATAATAAACTTAATTCAATAATTTCAATAAAACAAGTTTTGTAAGTTAATAAATTATTCAGTTAATCTCATATCATTTGGAGTATTGCAGAGAATGCTCTTTGAAGAACTTCTTAGATAACTCTGTGAAAAGGAATTGAAACATCCTCAGATCAGAAGTTAGAAATATATTTCAGACGATGATTAATCCTCTGAGTTAGTTCAGAAACAAGTTCTGAAAACATTCTGTGTGATATTCTTGAGAGGATATTTCGTGATGCATCTGAATGACCAAGTTTAATTAATTGAGAGTCAATTGTAGTCAACGTCCTATTCATATTTTCTTAGTCTCTAAGTTTATAAAATTGAGTCCTTCTTATCTTCCTCATTTTACGTATTAACTCTGTTGGTAAATTTTTCTCTTATTTGAGTCTTAATGACTTCGTAATTTATTTTCAAGATTTCCAAAATAATCAAAATATTAAAAACACTATTCAACCCCCCTTCTAGTGTTGCTTGTGAAACTAACAGTCATGACATTGACATACCCTCGAACTTCTACAGAATCACCTCCAAAACCAATCAAAGAACCAAAGAAAGGTAATAATCACTCCTGAGGAATTTGGAGTTTTTGGAAGGCATTCCAAATAAAATATCTGTCGAACATCCTTGATCTACCAACACCCTTTGAACTTTATGCTTTGCCATCACTAAGTCGATCACCATTGGGTCATCTTCATGGGGTCTGATCCCTTTGAGATCTTTGTCAGAAAAAGAAATCACCTGACACTTTCGTTGCTTCTTCTCTAATGTATCTACGCTGACAGACATCACTAATCAGATGTACCTTATGCGTGCCAAGCTAGTCTCTCCACCCCCATAGAATCCTCCAGCTATTGTCGTCACAACTCCTCTTATCTCATAAGATTCGTCTATACCTTCTCTCCGATCACTTTCCCTTCTTTGCTTATTGTAACTACTACGTCCCGAACCGCCTACATCGTCATGGGTACTTCCCCCAGAACGTCTCCTCTCGTCATACTGTCCGAGAAAGCCCTTCTTATTCAACTTCTCAATCATGTTCACCAATGTCGAACAAATTTCTGTATCATGTCCCGAGCCTTGTGGTAATCACACCATTTGTCCACATCCGGTCCTTTAACACCTTCGCCTGGTGGTGGTAGCTTCAGCAAATCAGACTGGTACACATCCTTCAGTATGTGGGTTCGTGAGGTATTCAATGTTAGCGCAAAAACCCTCTGAGATTTGATTTTAATGACAACAAACCTATTGATCAAACTTAATGTTTTCTGTTCTTGAAGTTACTGATGTTTTGTTATGTGAGATCTTAGAAAGACAGGATTCTCATGAAGAATGCAGAAAGATCAGAATCCAAATGATAAGAAACATCAGACTTCAGAATTGTCTTTGAAGAATAGGCAGAGCTTAGAAGTTCTATATGCTGAAGGTCATTTCAGAAGAAAGCCTCAAGACATATCCTTTAGTCTTCATAAGCTTTAAATGGAAGATAGCCTAAGTTGAGAGAGGTGCACATCAGAGTGAAGTCTCAGCTACAATCAGAAAAGTCTCTACTAGAAATGCCAATCATCAAGTCAAGTCAAGATGAGACGCAGACTCAAGCATAAGATGCTATCTCATGTTTAGATGCAAGCTCAGTCTAAAAATCAGCTTAAGACCAATGCTCAAAGAAGAGACTCATCTACAAACTTAAAAGGAAGGATCAATAGTCAGATGCAAGATCTGCCAAGAGATGAGACTCCACTTAGCTTCAGAATCAAGAGATAAAATCAGAATAGAAGATGCCAAACCAAGAAGAGATTCAAAGTCAGCTTGAGACAAGCTCAAACTGTAAAGTCAGATTGAGACAAGCCCAAATTCATTATAACATCATATTCAGTCCAAGCATGACAAAGAAGAACTTTGAAATATGAAGCTGAGCAAAAATGAGATTCAGAATCAGACTTGAGATGCAGTCTCAACAGAGATGCAGAATCAGACATGAGATGGTCTCAGATCAGATGTAGTCTCAAGTTCAGATGCAGACATAAGACAGTCTCAGATCAGATGCAGTCTCAAGATCAGACGCAGAGATCAGATGCAGACATGAGATTCAGACTTGAGACACAGAGATCAGATGCAGTCATGAGATTCAGTCTCATCAGAGACTCAGCAGCAAGCAAAGAACAAACGCAGGTGCAGCATTAAGATACAAGCCAAGGTCAGACACATAATCAGCATTAAGATGCTAACACAGCATGAGATGCAAAAGCCCTTTGTTCATATGACATTCTAAGAATAGAAGAGATTTCAGCATGAAGCCAAAAGAGACTCAAGTTAAGCTTGAGATGCAAGCAATGAACAGATGCTAGTTCAGCTTGAGATGCATGGATAGCTTGAGACGTCGTCTCAAGAACAGACGTAGCAAGATGAGATCTCATCAGAGATGCAACAAGAGTGTAATAGAATCTGGACAAAAGACAGAATGCATACTCAAAGTCAAGAGACAGCAAGTCAAGTCAACATAAAGGCAAGCAAGGACACTAACATAGTACCATAGACTGAAAAGCTGTTGACTGCCTACTGAAAAGATTGTGGCTGCTGCTGTAGGCTCCAACGGACTGTAACGGCCACATAACGGCTAGTTTCTCAAGTCCTGATATAAAAGGGACATTGTCAAGAGCTGAGGTGTGAGAGAGACTGCCTGCACTTCTGTGAAATTATTCAGCATCTTATCACATCTCAACAGACATCTCAAGTGTATCCATCAGCTGTCTGAAGCACAAACTCATCTCATCTTGAGATTATCCATTTGTCTCTTTCATCTCTTCTCTGTGTATATCATTCCAATACTGTAACCAGAGTTGAGACTTAGTCTAGCTCATTTTCCTTTATATCCATACACAGTATGAGCTTAGGCTAGACTTATCACAAACTTCTATTTGTAACCTGTCTCATCTAAGATAGGAAGTTTCCTAGTCTTAGAGTGAGGTGTTTGCGTCCTGGAGAGGCTGTAAGAATACTTGTGGCTCAACTAAGATAGGAGTTCCTAGGCTTAGTGTGAGTGAGACGTCCTGAAGAGGCTGTAAGAATACTTGTATTGACTGGTTTGTCAATAGTGGAAAATCTCACAGGTTGTGGGGACTGGATGTAGCCCAAGGAGTGGGTGAACCAAAATAAGATCTCTGTATCTTGTCTCTTACCTTATCTTTATATCTGCTTATCTTGAATTAATTAATACAGCTTGATAACTAAAGATATAATTGAATTGATAATCAAGATAAGACTTTGAATTAAGGTCTAGATAAAGATCATCACTAAAATTGATAAACTCTATCTTGTCTTAACAGAGACTCCAAGTTGACAAACTTGAGAGGACATCTCAACTATCAATTTTAGTGTGGAATTGCAGGAACAGATTTGGAAAGTCTCTATTCAACCCCCTCTTTTAGAGACACTCAGCCAACTTCAGTTGGTATAAGAGCTCGGCCTCTTGGGATTGAGCACACCTCTGTGTGAAGAGGATAAAGATCCATGGCTGGTCCTAGCACAAGTCTGTTCATTCCTGAAGGAGCATCCACCAACAGGCCACCTGCCTTTGATGGAACTGACTACTACTACTGGAAGGATAGGATGAGATTGTTCATTGAATCTCAACATGTTGATCTATGGGAAATCATAGAAAATGGACCCTACATACCTTTCGCCACTGATGAGCTTGATCAGAGAATAGTTAAGCCCAGAGATAGATGGACTGATGCTCAAAAAGCAAGGTATGTTCCAAACTCAAGAGCTAAGTATCTGCTAACATGTGCTCTTAGTGGCAGTGAATATGATAAGGTAGCAGGATGTACAACAGCCAAAGAAATTTGGGATGCTATTGAAATAGAACATGAAGGGACAAATCAAGTGAAAGAAGCCAAAATCAACATACTGGTCAGACAATATGAGCTCTTCAAGATGAATGAAGATGAAGGCATTGAGGGCATGGTGAGACGATTTACTATCATTACAAATGACCTCAAGTCTTTAGGCAGGACCTACTCAAATCAAGACATGGTAAGGAAAATCCTAAGGAGCCTGCCCAAACCTTGGAGACCTAAAGTTACAGCTATCCAAGAAGCCAAGGATCTGAGCACTCTCAGATTGGATGAACTCCTTGGATCTTTGAAGGTTCATGAGCAGGAGCTGATGGAAGAAGACCTCATCAGACGTCCCAAGACAATAGCCTTGAAGGCATCATCCAGCAGCTCCAAAGGTAAAAAGGTAAGCTCATCTCAACAGACTTCACTAAACTCATCTCATGACATAGAAACTGAAGAAGATGAAGGAGATGATGAAAGTGATATGGATGATGAGCTATCCTACATCTCAAGAAAGATCAGACGCATGTGGAGAGCTAGAGGAAGTGGAAGAAGAAGCTTTCCCTCAAGAAGAGGAGAAATAAAGTCTGACAGAAAGGGACAATTCATTTGCTTTGAATGCAAAAAGCATGGGCATATGAGATCTGAATGTCCTCAGCTAAGAAGAGAAATCAAGAAAAGCCCTGAAAAGAAGGCAATGATGGCCACCTGGTATGACACAGATGAAGAAGGAAGTCAAGATGGACAATCAGCCAACTTATGTCTCATGGCTAATGGAGAGTCATCAAATGAAGAGGTAACTGAATCTGACTCTGAATATTCCATTGATGAGCTTAAATCTGCCTTTGAAAATCTTCTGTATGATTCAAATCTTCTTGCCTCAAAGAGCTCATTACTTAAATCAGATTTGAATACAGCTCTTGAGAAAATTAAATTTCTTGAAAAAGAAAATGAGGATTTGAACCATAAAAACAGTAGCCTCATGTTGTCTCACATGAGACTATCTGAACAAGTGAAAGTTAAGACTCAAGCTATCAATGGGCAGGAACTAAAAAATCTATCAAATGAAAATCAGCAGCTCAAACTACAAAACAGAACTCTCATAAATGATCTAGCCAAGTTTGTAAATGGAACAAAAAACCTTGAGAGACTCATTGGATCTCAAAAGGGCATTTTTGATAAAGCTGAGCTTGGTTATGAGAGATCTTCAAATGAAGTTTGGTACAAGGATTTTTTCATTCCTGCAAGAAAAAAGAAAAAGGAAAGATGCTCCTGTTGTAGTAAATATGGTCATAAAGCCACAGATTGTTACTTGAGACAAGTAACATCTAAGAGAAAGGCAACTAACCATGAAGGACCCAAATATAAGTGGGTACCTATAGTCAAATCTTGTGTTGTAACAGATGTGCCTAACAGCAGCAAATTCAAGGAAAATGTGGGTGCTGGACAGTGGATGTTTAAAGCACATGACAGGAGACAAAAGCAAGTTCCTGTCACTTGAAGAAACGGCAACAGGGGCTGTCTCCTTTGGAGACGACAGCAAGGCCCAAATCAAGGGCATAGGTAAAATTGTGGAACTTCTCAAAGAGGAGCAATGGGTGAAGAAAATTGGTTACCAAAGCTAAGCAAAAGCATTAAAGGACCTTTTCAAAGATGAGAAAGAAAAATAGATGCTGTCCAAAAATGCTTGAAGCTTGAAGGTTGAAATTGCTCATACAAAGAAGACCCATTGGTGATATCAATCTCTTATCCCTCTCTATACTTAAACTAAAATATACTTGATCACATCATTGATAATTTATGTTATATGTCTTTACTTGTTTTAATGGCATCATGGTTGTAAGTATTTTAAATATACAAGCATGTTATACTTATAAAGACCATGTTTGCAAAAGGCATTAAAATCCATTTGATCATTATTTGTTACCTCTGTTGTTCTTATTTGAGATTCTGAACAGCAAATTAAAAAAATCATATTTTTACTCTCTTTTGAATGTTTGAATGTCTCATATGCTTACTTAGAGTTTGGAGTATCAAATGATAGATATCTTCTTGTTGAAAAGTGCCTAATATATTCATATCTTTGAAACAAGTTGACAATTTGAAATCTGAAAATTTTCTGAACATGTTGTAAAATAACTATAGAGTCTACAGTCTCATTACTCAATGTGTAGAAGAAAGCATGCATGATAATTTGATAAGACTAATCCTACACTTGAGATAAGAAAGCCTGTAGATTTGTAAACAAATTGGAATGCTTGGATCTCAACAAGAGATATATGAGAAAATCTTCATATCCAAGTCAAAAGAATGTTCAGAAATTATAAAAAGAAGGAGTGGCTGCGTTTAAAAAATGTCACATTTGAAGTCTCAGGTTGAGACTGAGACTGAGACTTAGATGAAAATGTATGAGAAAGAACAGCCTAGTGAGACTCCTACTGCAGCTATGTTTATGACAGAACAAAAGGAAATGCAAAAGATGAGTTTGTCTCTTCATATACCAAGCTGAAAATTCTTAAATTATGAGGTTCAAATGCTAACTTGAAGATTACTTCATGAGGTACTCTGAAACTCTAAGCTTCCATGATGATGCATATGTGATAAAATCTTACTATTCTCATTTTGAAGATAAAATCTAAGTATGTTGGAACTATGCAGAATTTAGAATTCAGTTTTCAATGACAAACATGCATATTTGAATAATTCTGTGATGATTGGATAATTGGAATTCTGAATGATTTTCTGTCATGGCCATATGCTTATGTTATGATCTTGCATCATGTGATAATTTGAGTGTGAGATCTATCTGTGATGGAACATGTGCTGATCATATATATCTTTGAGTCAATTTCATGATTGTTGAGAAAAGAAAACTTGGAAAGGTTAAATTGTTTCAGTTAAGAGAAACATTTCTACAAGCCAAGCCTACATGCTCTTCTTTTCCTTAATCAAGTAAATCATCTAAATAAATGATGTGAATGAAAAATACTAAGATTGATGATTCAAGAGATGATTATGGGACAGGAGAAACCATGAAATTTGGAGGCAAAGAAGTTACTGTACTGTATGCAGAAATGTTTCTGATATAACATGACTAAAATGATCATAACCTGAGCTACAAAATTGATTTTCGAGTAAAACCAATTTTATTGGATAGCTAATTTATAAGAGTTCAAAACTGGAAAGTTTGAAGCTGTTATACTAAGCACAGAAGTATCAGAAAATTTGTTAACACAGCTGCAGTTTTACAAATACTCACAGAAACCTGTGTACTTAAAATCATCATAACTGGAGTTGTAGAAATTATTTTTCTGAGAGACCAATTCTATTGGAAAGATAACTTAAAATAGAATCAAACTGGAAAATTTGAGATTATAATGCTAATCACAGAAGTTCCAGTAATTCTGTAAACACAGCTGCGGTGTTACAAGCTTCAATATAAACATGTTCACTTAAAAGGATCATAACTGAAGTTATAGAAGTCCTTTTTCCGTGAAATTAATTTTGTGTGAAAGATATTTTATATGAGTATCAAACTGAAAATTTTGAAGATTTTACACTGACCACAAAAGTGCCAGTAAATTCGTGAACACAGCTTCACTGATACAAAGTCTGATATAAACATGTTCACTTAAATAGATCATAACTAGAGCTACATAAATGATTTTTGAGTGAAACCAGTTTTGTATAAAAGCTAGTTCATATAAGTATTTAACTGGGAAGTTTCAGAATTTTTCATCGTCTTCATAATTCCCAGCAAACACTTCAAGTGGACTGATCTCTCATGTAGTCAAATCTGAACACATCTGTTTTGCATGCTTATATCTGGAGCTGGGAAAAGCCTTTTCAAATGAAACCAGTTGGATTTGAAAGATGTTGCTCTATGGTTCAACAGTATTAATTTTCACTATTTTTGGATGCATAGATTGATCACAGTAAATGAAAAACCAGACCTGTCACAATAAGCACTCTATTATAGAACTGCCAACTTTAATCACTCATATCTTATGACAGAAAACTCCAAATGAAATGACTTTTATACCATTACAAAGATTGTGATGTCTAGTTTATTGTGCTGAAATCTCATATTTTTATGAACTGGAAATAACTCACAAGTTCAAACTAAAGTAGCTAAGTCAATGGATGTTTTCTGATTTGGTGCTGAAACTTCAAGATAAAATATCTTTAATTGTACCAATCCAAATGAGTTGATTTTTGTGGTATTGGAAAGTTGTCTTGATATGGTTTATTGTGATAGAATATAAATTTCTAGATCAACCTATGATTGGAGCAATGCTTGTTCAATGATTAAGTCCACGTGATAAAAAGGTAGTGAAAATTGATCTATTGAAAGTGAAACCATTGTCAAAGCCCCTTTATTCCCAAATCTGTGAAATACTATAGTATATCAAATGTGAATTGTTGTATCAAATTGGTTTTCATATTATGATTTGGAATGTTGGGTGAACCAATGAATATGAAAAAGATCTTGACATGAATATCTTTGAAACTTTATCAATGCTGAAAAATATGCAATGACTATGAACTCATCAGCAAATCATATTGATGAATTTCTGTTATGTTCCCCTGCTGTCCAAGTCTGTAATCTTGACCTTTATGCCTTTATCCATGTTCTACAAAGTTAACTCACTATGGGCATAAAAATCAAGGTGAGTAACATATTTAGGGGGAGTAGTTGATTCAATCTTTGTGCTGAATGTATTCTTGCTACTTGAATATGCATCAAATGAAATTCTTATCATCTAATCAAGTATGCAAACAGAATAAATCATTGTTGTGGTTTAAGATTGAGTTCTGTTTTCTAATGTTCAATCCTAACTGCATCCCCTGCTCAATGTTGGAATAAATAATGATTTGTGTGAAAGATAAAAATTCTGCATCAGTTATTGAAAAGTTGCTAAACTAGCAACTTTGGAAATATAAGCAGAACCTTCTCACTTTGAGGGGGAGTCAGTCAAATTGTTTGCTAATGTGTTTACCATGTATTTTGACTCAGTTGGGGTGTGATCATGAATGCATATACCTATTTCCTCTACAACTCTAGAAATCACTCTTTTTAGAGGAAATGTTAAAATGAAAAGAGAATGGGAAAATAGCTCTCTTGAAGCTTAAATTGTGAAAGATGATCAAAGAGAAAATTGTAAGAATGAAGTTTAAGAAGATTCTGAACTTAGTAAGAGAGATTCTGCAAAATATGGATATCAAGTTACTAAGAAATTCTGGAATCTGGACTCTAAAAGCTCTTCTTCTCACCTTAGTCTTTGATTTTTCTATTCTAACTATTCTCATTGGAGCATTTATCCCTTTCCATATCATATTAATTTATCTGGACATCTTAGGCACTTAGGACTGTTGTTAAAACAGTTGGTTGTTGATGAATATCACTGCATATATCTCTTGCTCAAAACCCTCTATTAAGACCATCCATATGCTTGATAAGTGTAAATCATGCCTTTGATGCCATTAGTACAGATGAAAATCAATATGAGGTGATTATTTGACAGATTTTTATAGAGAAGAAGTTAAGAATTTGATGTTGTGAATTTAATATATTTCTCTGCCCCATCTTTTTGTTGATGCCAAAAGGGGGAGAAATAGAAAAGTAATCTCCATGTGCATAATAGCATAATTTCTGAATCATGTTATGATATTATTGTTTGCATTGTTAGGCATGAATTCAGGGGGAGTTCAATAGAGTGGATCATATTATGAAAAATATATAGACTCTCATCATCCCTTATATGCTATTATACATGAAAACTTAATTTTGTTCAAATAGGTTTGTCATCATCAAAAAGGGGGAGATTGTTAGCGCAAAAACCCTCTGAGATTTGGTTTTAATGACAACAAACCTATTGATCAAACTTAATGTTTTCTGTTCTTGAAGTTACTGATGTTTTGTTATGTGAGATCTTAGAAAGACAGGATTCTCATGAAGAATGCAGAAAGATCAGAATCCAAATGATAAGAAACATCAGACTTCAGAATTGTCTTTGAAGAATAGGCAGAGCTTAGAAGTTCTATATGCTGAAGGTCATTTCAGAAGAAAGCCTCAAGACATATCCTTTAGTCTTCAGAAACTTTAAATGGAAGATAGCCTAAGTTGAGAGAGGTGCACATCAAAGTGAAGTCTCAGCTACAATCAGAAAAGTCTCTACTAGAAATGCCAATCATCAAGTCAAGTCAAGATGAGACGCAGACTCAAGCATAAGATGCTATCTCTTGTTTAGATGCAAGCTCAGTCTAAAAATCAGCTTAAGACCAATGCTCAAAGAAGAGACTCATCTACAAACTTAAAAGGAAGGATCAACAGTCAGATGCAAGATCTGCCAAGAGATGAGACTCCACTTAGCTTCAGAATTAAGAGATAAAATCAGAATAGAAGATGCAAAACCAAGAAGAGATTCAAAGTCAGCTTGAGACAAGCTCAAACTGTAAAGTCAGATTGAGACAAGCCCAAATTCATTATAAGATCATATTCAGTCCAAGCATGACAAAGAAGAACTTTGAAATATGATGCTGAGCAAAAATGAGATTCAAAGTCAGACTTGAGATGCAGTGATGTGGACATCAATCAGGCAGTCAACAGATTGGGTGGGCCCATGACAAGGGCACAAGCTAGGAAGGCTAAGGAGTCACTCCAAGTCATCAATAAAGAAGTCCAGACTCAAACTGAGCAAAATATTAATGGAAGTCCTAAGTTCATTAATTGCACTCAAGTTGAAGAGGATAGCTTAATTGATGAAGAATCAATTGCATTTAATGCAACTGTTAATTGAAGCACTTCCAAGCCAATGATGTGGCATTGTGGGCGGCCACATAGGTGCATGGTGGGCGGCCATGTGCTCTTTATTTTGCTGAATTATTATTGCTTTCAATAAGGTTTTGTAGTTACAAAACATTGAGTAATAACTTGGTGGTTACAAAGACAAAGGAGTGATGATGTTTAAAGGCATTGAAAGCCTTGTCTTATAGCCGTTGGGGAAGGCTTGTGTGCGCATGAATCTAGCCTCATTTTTAAGCTATGTGATTCGGCCAACATGTGCTAAATGTGGCTGAATTCTAAGTCATAAAAGGGGTGCCAACAAGGTTGTAAATGAGAGAGTGAAGAGCCATTAAAGCGGCGGCCAAGTCATGAAGAAGGGAGTTACAAAATGCAAGGAATCTTGAAGCATGGTGGCTGAATGTTGCGGCTATATTATGGCTGAATGAATAGCTTCTTTACATCATGTTTGGTGGTTATTTTGCAAGGTTTAATGTAGCTAACATGTGCCAAAATTCTGGTTAGGAAATGCGGCCATACAAGCTTATTTAGGTTGAGTTTTATTAGCTAATTTGTCTTTTAATTTATTTAATTCCTAGAATATGTTTAGGGTTGCATGGGAAGTGTGTAAATGGGCATTTTGGGGATGAGTTGGGCGTGTAACTTGGCTGATTATTGGCTGATTACACAACCCTAGTTTCACCTTGTAAATCCTATAAATACATGCTTCATGCATGCACAAAGGACAATTGAAGTTTTATGCAAAATTGCTGCAAATTTAGAAAGTGATTTTCTTACTTGAGAGAGTGATTTTCTCTAACTTTCTTGCTAGTCAAGAGTGAAGGTTATCAAAGGTTCATATACCTTTGTGTGATCATCTTCATGGACTTATCTTTCAATTCATGAAAGTGTGACGTCCATTTATCTGTTTTCTTCTATCTTTTCTATTAGCTGTGTTTAATCAATTGCATACTTTCCTCTACGTTCTTGAATTTTATGTGACTTAATTTTCAAGCTTCTTAAGGATTCCATTGTTATTGATTATATCCTTGTTATATTTTCTTTACAGTTTCTATTTTATGGTATACGTACATCAAAAGAAAAGAAAAGAAAATAAAATAAAAGAAAAACAGTTATGTACGTGCGTAAAGAAAAAGAATAAAAAAAAATTGATTATTTTCCTTGTGAGACAAGTGCTTGTTAACAAAAGTTCTCTATTTATCAGAAAATTTCTAAGGTCCATAAAAATAGAACCTCAAGGTTCACATCGTTTGGTAATCAGAGCTCCGGTACTAGAATTTTTCTGATTTTCTTTCCTAACTTTTTCTTGTTTTATTTTCTTGTTAGTTTTTGTTGTTTTATTTTTCTCGTTAGCTTTTCTTGTGTTATTTTTTCTTGGCTAACATACAGGTTGTGAATTATTTGATTTTCTCCTCATTGGCGTGGTAAGAAAGTCAAGAGAAAATAGAGTGGAAAAAGGCAAGAGTGTTATATTATAGAAAAAGCCAATATTGTGTGTAAACACGAGAGTGGTGAGTTTCTAAACAGTTAATCATTTTCTTGTTCTTTTTATCTGTTACTTTGTTTCTTTCTTGTGTTACTATGGCAGAAAGACAAGTGGATAACAAAGACCTTCAGCGACAACTTGCTGATATTTATCAGAAATTAGAGATGATGATGAAGCAACAGTATGATGAGTTGCATGCTAGGTTGGGACAATTGGAGGTCAAATCAACACCTGAAGCAGAAGAGGAAAGACCACCAAGAGAAGAAGGAAAAATACAAGGTGTCAAGCTGACCATTCCTTCTTTCAAAGGCCGAAGTGACCCAGAGGCATACTTGGAGTGGGAACTCAAAATTGAGCACCTTTTTGCGTGTAACATCTATACAGAAGCACAAAAGGTAAAGCTTGCTGCTACTGAATTTTCTGATTATGCACTTGTTTGGTGGAATAAGTTACAGAAAGAGAGAGTCAGAAATGAAGAGCCTATAGTGGAGACTTGGGTTGAGATGAAGAGGATTATGAGGAAACGGTATGTTCCCTCTAGTTTTCAACGTAACTTGAAGCTGAGATTACAACAATTGTCTCAAGGCAGTAAAGGAGTGGAGGAGTACTATAAGGAGATGGAGATGCTGCAAATTCAATCCAACATAGAAAAGGACCCTGAAATTACTATGGTACGTTTTCTTAATGGTTTGAGCAGTGACATTAGGGACATTGTTGAGTTGTAAGAGTATGTTGAAATGGAGGACTTGTTACATAAGGCTCTACAAGTGGAGCAACAAGTAAAAAGAAAAGGAGCTACCAAGAGGAGTCCTACTAATTTGCCTGCAAATTGGAAGGATAAAATTAAAAAGGAGGTGGCTGAATCTTCAAGCCAAGCAGCACCTATTACACAAGGTAAATCCTCTAATGTTGAGCAGGTTGTTAAGAAAGGAAGGGATGTGATTTGTTTCAAGTGCCAAGGAAGGGGGCACTATGCCTATGAGTGTCCTGCTAAGAAGACCATTCTTCTTAAGGATAATGGTGAGTACACAAGCGAATCAGATGATGAAAGGGAAGAGCCCTATGATGATGATACTGGCGCAGAAATTGGAGAAGTCTATATGATTCGAAGACTTCTTGGTAGCCAACCCGTGGACAAAGAGGAAAGCCAAAGGGAGAACATTTTTCACACTAGATGTTCTGTCAATGGTAAGATTTGTTTGGTGATTATTGATGGTCGAAGCTGCACTAATGTTGCTAGTGCCAGGATGGTGAACAAAATGGGTTTGCACACAAAGCTTCACCCTAAGCCATATAAGCTTCAATGGCTTAATGAAGGAGAAGAGGTTCACGTGGAAAGACAAGTTAAGATTCCATTTTCCATTGGAAAATATCAGGATACAGTGCTATGTGACGTAATACTAATGGAAGCCAACCATATTCTCTTGGGAAGGCCGTGGCAATATGAGACAAAAGCCATCCATGATGGATTTTCTAACAAAATTTCTTTTAATTTTCAGGATAAGAAGGTGGTCCTTAAGCCTTTGTCCCTAAAGGAAGTGAGAGAAGATCAAAAGAAATTGAAAGAAAAGATAAAAAAAGAGAAAGAGAGTGAAAAATTTGAGAGTGAGGAAAATAAAAAAAGAAGAGAAATATTTGAAGGCAAAAAAAATATGTGTATCAAGAGAGAGGGAAGTGAAAAGAGTGCTTTGCACAAGAAAAACTTTTTACGTCTTGAATTGCGAAAATCAAGTGATTCATGCTAACCATTTTTGCCAAAAATTCCCTTTGCCTATTACTTTTCTTTTGCAGGTCTTTAAAGAAGAGTTTCCAAATTTTGATCCTAATGAAATACCATATTTCAAAGGGATTAAAGACCTTGCTCCAAGATTCATGGAGGATGAAAGAAATAATGAAGTGATGAAAGGAATTTTGGAAGCCTTGTTTAGAATTATTTTAAATAAATTTTGGGAGGAGTGTTTTCCTCATGATGCATTTGTTTATGATAATGCAATCCATAGTGCTGCAAACTATTTTCCATTTGAGATAGCTCATGGATGTAATCAGGTAATTCCTCTTGAATTTTTATCTTTTCCTAACAACTCTATGTTTGTGCACAATGAACAGCGGGCTAAGGTAGAAAGTGTCAAGAAGAAGCAAGGAAGTTTTACCCATCAAACCAGCAAGGGAAAGAGATAGTTGTCTTCAATCCTGGTGAATGGTTATGGGTACATATGCGCAAGAAATGGCCCCTTGAACCATGGAAGTCCAATTTTCTATCTAGGAAAGATGGTCCCTTTCAAGTCCTAGAAAGGAACAATATCAATGGCTGCAAGATTGAATTTTTTGGTGAGTATTAGAATAGTACCTTCTTCAAAGTTTCTAACTTATCTCTTTTTGATGTAGGTAAGAAAACTTCAGATTTGAGGACAAATCTTTTTCAAGAAGGGGGCGTGATGTGGACATCAATCAGGCAGTCAACAGATTGGGTGGGCCCATGACAAGGGCACAAGCTAGGAAGGCTAAGGAGGCACTCCAAGTCATCAATAAAGAAGTCCAGACTCAAACTGAGCAAAATATTAATGGAAGTCCTAAGTTCATTAATTGCAATCAAGTTGAAGAGGATAGCTTAATTGATGAAGAATCAGTTGCATTTAATGCAACTGTTAATTGAAGCACTTCCAAGCCAATGACGTGGCATTGTGGGCGGCCACATGGGTGCATGGTGGGTGGCCATGTGCGCTTTATTTTGCTGAATTATTATTGCTTTCAATAAGGTTTTGTAGTTACAAAACATTGAGTAAAAACTTGGTGGTTACAAAGACAAAGGAGTGGTGATGTTTAAAGGCATTGAAAGCCTTGTCTTATAGCCGTTGGGGAAGGCTTGTGTGCGCATGAATCTAGCCTCATTTTTAAGCTATGTGATGCGGCCAACATGTGCTAAATGTGGCTGAATTCTAAGTCATAAAAGGGGTGCCAACAAGGTTGTAAATGAGAGAGTGAAGAGCCATTAAAGCGGCGGCCAAGTCATGAAGAAGGGAGTTACAAAATGCAAGGAATCTTGAAGCATGGTGGCTGAATGTTGCGGCTACATTATGGCTGAACGAATAGCCTCTTTACATCATGTTTGGTGGTTATTTTGCAAGGTTTAATGTAGCTAACATGTGCCAAAATTCTGGTTAGGAAATGCGGCCATACAAGCTTATTTAGGTTGAGTTTTATTAGCTAATTTGTCTTTTAATTTATTTAATTCCTAGAATATTTTTAGGGTTGCATGGGAAGTGTGTAAAGGGGCATTTTGGGGATGAGTTGGGCGTGTAACTTGGCTGATTACACAACCCTAGTTTCACCTTGTAAATCCTATAAATACATGCTTCATGCATGCACAAAGGACAATTGAAGTTTTATGCAAAATTGCTGCAAATTTAGAAAGTGATTTTCTTACTTGAGAGAGTGATTTTCTCTAACTTTCTTGCTAGTCAAGAGTGAAGGTTATCAAAGGTTCATATACCTTTGTGTGATCATCTTCATGGACTTATCTTTCAATTCATGAAAGTGTGACGTCCATTTATCTGGTTTCTTCTATCTTTTCTATTAGCTGTTTTTAATCAATTGCATACTTTCCTCTACATTTTGAATTTTATGTGACTTAATTTTCAAGCTTCTTAAGGATTCCATTGTTATTGATTATATCCTTGTTATATTTCCTTTACAGTTTCTATTTTATGGTATACGTACATCAAAAGAAAAGAAAAGAAAATAAAAGAAAAACAGTTATGTACGTGCGTAAAGAAAAAGAATAAAAAAAAATTGATTATTTTCCTTGTGAGACAAGTGCTTGTTAACAAAAGTTCTCTATTTATCAGAAAATTTCTAAGATCCATAAAAATAGAACCTCAAGGTTCACATCATGCAGTCTCAACAGAGATGCAGAATCAAACTTGAGATGCTGATGAGGACATCATAGCAGTCAGCAGGTTAGGTGGGCCCATGACAAGGGCGCAGTCTAGGAGGGCTAAGGAGGCACTACAACTTGTCATCAAAGAAGTCCAACTTCAAAACATGCAAAGCATTAATGGAAGCTCATAACTCATTAACTGCACTCAAGTTGAAGAGGAGGAACCATTTGATGAAGAGACAGTTGCATTTAATGCAACTACCAATTGAAGCACTTCCAAGCTGATGAGGTGGCACTGTGGGCGGCCACACATGGTCCACTGTGGGCGGCCACATGGAGTCTTTTATGCTGAATTATTGTTGTTTATTTATGCTTTCAATAAGGGTTAGGAGTTACAAAACATTTGATTAATATTTTGATGGTTACAAGACAAGGTTGTAATGAGTTTCAAAGGCATTAAAAGCCTTGTCTACTAGCCGTTTGGGAGCTAGCTTGTGCACATGAACCTAGTCCTTTTGTGGGCTTCATGGAGACCTTCTATTTTCTCTAAAGTTGCGGCCAACATGGATTAAAAGGCTGAGTAAAATACCATCAAGAGGGGCGGCCAACATGTGCATAATTTGTTGAGTAAAGTATCATTAAACATGTGCTATCAAGTGAGTAACTTGGCTGAATTGTAAGCCATCATTTGGGCGGCCAACACATGCTACACATGGCTAAAATAAGGTGATTAAGAAGGTGATAAATGGCTGGTTCAATAGCCATCAAAGTGGCGGCCACACTCATGAAAGGAAGGTTACACATTGAAGGCACACTTGAAGAAAGAAGGCTATATGGTGCGGCCACTTATTGGCTGAATCAATGGCTACTTTAAGTCATGTTTTATGGTTACATTTCTTGTATTATGGCAGCCACATGTGCATCCAAAGAGCTGGTAGGGTTGTGGCTTGGATAGTTTCCAATAGGTGCATTTTTATTAAGTTTTTATTTAGGGTTTTTATCAATTAAGTTATAATAGTTAACTAGGGTTGCATGGGAAATGTATGGAGGCTATTTTAGGGACAATATGGACGTGAACATGCAGCTGAATGCATGACCTAATTGATCTTGTAAAATCCTATAAATTCATGCTTCATGCATACAATAAAGGACAGAATGAATTATGCAGAAAATTACCTATACTTTGAGAGTGTTTCTCTAAGTTTCTTGCTAGTCAAGAGTTGAGAATTTATCAAAGGATCCTTCCTTTGTGTGTATGTTCTCAGGGACTTATCTTTCAAGTCTTTGAAAGTGTGACGTCCTTTCCTATCTTTCCCATCCTTTATTTCTTCTTCTTCTAGTTTTTTTTACCTTTTGTTTTTGTGCTCAAAATCTATATTTTTCCTATACGTTAAACTTGGTTTCTAAGTGATTTATTTATCAAGTTTTCTAAAGGGTGAATATTTTTTTGGCGAGGTTACTACTTGGTTCTCAATTTTTTATCAAAGAAAAAGGTATTATCAAAGAGAAAAAGAAAAGAAAAGAAAAAGATACGTACGTGACAAAAGAAAAGAAAATAGAAATGATGAATTTTTGGTAGAAAAGTGTTTGTCAAGGAAAGTGCTCTTTATTCAGAAATTTCTAAGGTCCATGAAAAATAGAACCTCAAGGTTCATATCAGATGCAGTCTCAACAGAGATGCAGAATCAGACATGAGATGGTCTCAGATCAGATGTAGTCTCAAGTTCAGATGCAGACATAATACAGTCTCAGATCAGATGTAGTCTCAAGATCAGACGTAGAGATCAGATGCAAACATGAGACTCAGACTTGAGACACAGAGATCAGATGCAGTCATGAGATTCAGTCTCATCAGAGACTCAGCAGCAAGCAAAGAACAAACGCAAGTGCAACATTAAGATACAAGCCAAGGTCAGCCACATAATCAGCATTAAGATGCTAACACAGCATGAGATGCAAAAGCCCTTTGTTCAGATGACATTCTAAGAATAGAAGAGATTTCAGCATGAAGCCAAAAGAGACTCAAGTTAAGCTTGAGATGCAAGCAATGAACAGATGCTAGTTCAGCTTGAGATGCATGGATAGCTTGAGACGTCGTCTCAAGAACAGACGTAGCAAGATGAGATCTCATCAGAGATGCAACAAGAGTGTAATAGAATCTAGACAAAAGACAGAATGCATACTCAAAGTCAAGAAACAGCAAGTCAAGTCAACATAAAGGCAAGCAAGGACACTGACATAGTACCTTAGACTGAAAAGCTACTGACTGCCTACTGAAAAGACTGTGACTGTTGCTGTAGGCTCCAACGGACTATAACGGCCACATAACGGCTAGTTTCTCAAGTCCTGATATAAAAGGGACATTGTCAAGAGCTGAGGTGTGAGAGAGACTGCCTGCACTTCTGTGAAATTATTCAGCATCTTATCACATCTCAACAGACATCTCAAGTGTATCCATCAGCTGTCTGAAGCACAGACTCATCTCATCTTGAGATTATCCATTTGTCTCTTTCATCTCTTCTCTGTGTATATCATTCCAATACTGTAACCAGAGTTGAGACTTAGTCTAGCTCATTTTCCTTTATATCCATACACTGTATGAGCTTAGGCTAGACTTATCACAAACTTCTATTTGTAACCTGTCTCATCTAAGATAAGAAGTTTCCTAGTCTTAGAGTGAGGTGTTTGCGTCCTGGAGAGGCTGTAAGAATACTTGTGGCTCAACTAAGATAGGAGTTCCTAGGCTTAGTGTGAGTGAGACGTCCTGAAGAGGCTGTAAGAATACTTGTATTGACTGGTTTGTCAATAGTGGAAAATCTCACAGGTTGTGGGGACTGGATGTAGCCCAAGGAGTGGGTGAACCAGGATAAGATCTCTGTCTCTTGTCTCTTACCTTATCTTTATATCTGCTTATCTTGAGTTAATTAATACAGCTTGATAACTAAAGATATAATTGAATTGATAATCAAGATAAGACTTTGAATTAAGGTCTAGATAAAGATCATCACTAAAATTGATAAACTCTATCTTGTCTTAACAGAGACTCCAAGTTGACAAACTTGAGAGGACATCTCAACTATCAATTTTAGTGTGGAATTGCAGGAACAGATTTGGAAAGTCTCTATTCAACCCCCCTTCTAGAGACACTCAGCCAACTTCATTTAAGGGTGTCAAGGCCGCCTCCAATGGCTTATCTGCCGACCATGAACCTTGGTAAGGAAAAGGTTGTCTGTTATCACCGCAGGAACTTCTCTGCTTGTCACCTATACTGGAAAGGCCTTGACCCTGTCTTCCTCCGTACTGCGATGAAGAATTAAAATCCTTGCCTGATCGTCGAGGAGGCCTGTCATTCCACCACTTATTTTCCGTTTTGTCAGCATTACTTTCTTCTCTCTTAAGGTAACACGTCGCCCTGTTCCTTATTTCCTCCATGGAAAATGTTGGTCTCTAAACTAATGATTCATTAAAGGGTCCTAGTTGGAGGCCTTATTCAAAGGCTGACACCAAAAGCTCGGTGTTTGGATTCATGACTAGCAGAGATGCTTCATTAAAACTACCCAAGTATTCCCGCAATGGTTCGACGGTCCTCTGTCGCACACTAAATAGTTTTCCGGATGTCATCATCCTCGACCTTCTAGCCGAGAATTGAGCAAATAATTTTTTTAGGAAATCTTGAATACCAGTAATAGAAAGTGGTCGTAAGTTCGAAAACCAAATCAACGTAGATCCCGCTAATGTGCCCGAGAATAACTTGCATTGTACAACATCCTCCAATCCCCTTTTTAGCATGAGTTCTAAAAGTCGTAACATGCACTTAGGGGTCGGTAGTACCATCTTTATCTTTCAGTGGGGGTTCTAAAAAGTCCCTGGGAAATTATGTCTCAGCTATCTCCATAGAAAATGGGTGGAACTCCCCTACGCCTCCCTCTGGTTCGTCATATTCTCCTCGACCCCGAGCCAAACTATTCACCAGTGTTAGGAGCGTCTGATTCTATTGTTGTAGCGCTTGATTCTGATGTTGTAGTTAATCCATTCTTTCCAGTATTAGTTGCAAAACCGGATTCTCACATTCTGGCTCTGCTTGAGGTACTTCTTCCTCTTTCCCTACATTATGCCTTCCATTCGCTTGTCGGGAGACCATTCTTCTTTTGCGGTCGGCGGGCAAGGTTTTACCGCTGCCCACGGTGGGCGCCAAATGTTCGCGGTAGATTTATCCTGGTCGACCCAATGCTTGGAGTTACCAGCTTTAGATCTTTCCTATGAGAATATGTATGTTTGGATGAGTTGACATGATAATATTGGTTTGTGGTAAATATAGGACATTATACTTGAGTTTCGTAATTTTTGAGAATTTATTGATTTTTGGTGAAATTGATGGTGTTCTTGAATGTTCTTGGTGATAGCTGGATAGTTGTAGGATCTAGAATTGAGTAAAACAACCGGTTAGAATCAATAAAATGCACTTGAATTGCGAATTATAGTGGCTGGAACAGCAGCAATAATGCGCAAGAAAATGAAAGAAAATGAGAGAAAATGAAAGAAAAAGTGGAAGAGGAAGAGATGAATTGGACGCCACTGATGCAGGAATCCACCCACAGCAGATAAGTCCTATGCCAGACGCCACTAATTTAGGAGAATTAGATAACTCTCAGTATGGTTTAAGCAAGAACCACCAAGCCTACTCTCAACTCACACTTGAGGAGAAAAATGGGCATAATGCCTTTACTATATCATAAGAGTTGTGAAATACAAAAGGGGGAGCCTGCCTATTTATAGAGTGAGGGGGTGGCCAAGTGAAAGAAGGAAATAAAAGATGAGTGAAATTCTATCCTATGTGGGAATTGAACCCAAGGATCCTAAGCCTTTTAGTAAGGCAACCTACTAACCAATAAACCCATGAAATGTAGCGCCCAATCTAGGAGGAGTTAAAAGAAATTGCAAAAAAATAAAAAGAAAATACAAGAGAGTCCTAATTAAGGGTGGTCCATAGGACAAGGGTCCTATCCAGGTTCAAGGTGTGTCCTTCTGTAGGGTAGTGACCCTTAATTTGTAGGGTACTGACCTTTATTTGTAGAACACTAATTTCTCCAACTCTTCCTTGCTTGAAGCTCAGGCTTGAAGTTGGTGCATATCCTCCAGTGTAGGTCTTGCAGGTCCAAGCTTCTAGCAGAGTGCTATCACTTGGTGTTCTTGATTATGTTCATGAAATGGATGAGTTTTGATCTTGAAAATGTTGATGAGAATGGTGTTGGTGTGTTTGTGGGCCTTAGTAGCCCAATAGGTTAAAGTTAAAAACTTGAAGTAACAAAGTAAAGGTAAAAGATGACAACTCCAAGTGTGAAAGTTAAAACAAAATTCTGGTAAAACATTTACCCTATAGTAAAGTCACCATCAAACTCATTTTTCTTGGTGGTAACTTAGTAAAATGAACCCTCATGAGTTACCTAACCATTGGGCCTCTAGTTTGGGCCCAAATACCTTCCAAAAACTCATAAAACACTCCATATGGACAAACAAAAATTATTAAGGAACATTGGGCTTGGATTAGTGTTAGGCCTCAACCCTAATCCTACTCATAAGGAATCAAGACTCAAACTAAGTTAGTAAGTCCACTAAATTAAATCACTTAAGTTGATCAATTAGGGAAGAGTTAATTAAGATCACTCTAAATTACCTAAGTCAACTATGATTAATTATAGAAGTGAGACTTAATAAGAGTTAATACTTAAGTAATCAAGATTAACATTAATCAACCCTAATGAGGATTTACCCTAATTTTAATCAAGATTTAACCTAATCAAGTCTAATTATAATTAAGTCTTAATTACACATAATCATAATTAATCTTAATCATTAATCATAATTAATCTTAATCATTAATCATTAATGATGTGTTAATAATATGATTAAGATCTAATGACGATTAAGGACTAATTAATTATGGTTAACCTTAATTAAGTGTAATTAAAAGTTTAACCCATGATTAGGAAAGAGATTAAGGGATGATTAAGAGTTAATTGGGGTCTTAAGTAAAGAGTAAGACTTAATTAGGAAAGATTAGCATTAATTATAGCCTAATTAAGGAAGTTTAACCTTAATTAAGGTATAATTAGGGATTAAACCTAACACTAATTGGTTAATTAAGGGTTGTTAAACATATTAAACTTTTATTAAGGAACGATAGACTCAATTAAGATAAGGTAATACCTAAGGGAGATACTTTTAGACTTAACCCTAATCATACGCATATGATGAACTAAGATGTGTAGTACTATTCATAAGACACAACCGTAAGCTTTAGTAAGTTATAGAGCCTAAGTGAAAGTAATCATTAGTCTTAAAGATGAATGAATAAAACTTATCCTAAAAGCTTATAACAAACACACCCTTCTTGCATAAGACTTGAGAAGCCTAGTGAGAGAGTGTGGATTGGCCCAAGGTGTGGTTTGGATTTCCTTACGAAGGAAAGTCATTGGATCTATGTCGTGCCACGGGGAGTGGTTTCGTGGAAGGATTCGATGGGCTTTGCCGGTAAGGGATGTGTGTGCTTAGAAAGCATTGAATGTGTGACATGCATCATTAGGCATTGGTGATGTCTAAGGTTGTGTACCTTATTACTAAACGTGGAACTGACACTTTGGTACAGTGTGAAACTGGTTGGGACTGGTGCAATGGGTCTTACAATGAACTCCAACGGGTCTTGGAAAGGACGCCAGCCCTGAGGATAGTCGAGTTCCACACTGTACCAAGTGTCACTGCCATATAGGTCGTAAGGTTTTCAACCTCGAATATCATCAATGCCTTATGATGCATGTCACTCAATAATGCTTCGCAACATACACATCCTTACAGGCAAAGCCCATTGAATCATTCTACGTCACCACTTACCCGTGGTACGACCCGATTCAATGTCTTTCCTTCAAGGAAAGCCAAACAATACTTTCTCAGCATACACAGTCCTTACAGGCAAAGCCCATCGAATCATTCTACGTCACCACTTACCTGTGGTACGGCCCGATTCAATGTCTTTCCTTCAAGGAAAACCAAACTCTATCTTGGGTTGAAACCGCACTCTCTCACTAAGCTTCTCAAGTCTTATGCAAGAAGAGCGTGTTGGTTATAATCTTCTAAGGTAGTTTGTACTAATGTTCTTCTTTGAATCAATAATCATTTCCACTTAAGTCCTATAATTTACTAAGACTTATGATTGTGTCTTATGGATAGTGTTACCTACCCTAATTCGTCTTGTATGTCTAATTAAGATTGGGTTTAACCCTTAACTATGATTAGCTTTCATTAACTAAATTATAATTAATCTTAATTCTTACTTAAGATCCTAATTAATTCCTAATTATCCCTTAATATCCTCCTTAATCTTGGATTAAGCTTTTAATTACATTTGATTAAGGTTAATCATAATTAATTAGTTCTTAATCGTCATTAAGGCTTAATTACCTAATTAATACCTCATTAGTGATTAGTGATTAAGATTAAGATTAATCTTCATTAAGGTTATTTACCTTTAGCCTTAATTAATTATTCTTCACTTAATTAACTTAAGTGGATTGCATTAATAATTTTAGACAAATTGAATTAGCTAATCCCACTAATTAATTTCTAAGTTTTAGTCTTAATAGGTTGGATTAGAGTTGAAATCCAACTCTAATCTAAGCCCAAATCCATGAAATGTTTTTGGTTGACTTTTGATGAGTCCTTTGACTCTTTTTTGAAGGTCTTGGCCCTGAACCAAGGGCCCAAAGGTTAGATAACTCTTAGGAGTCCATTTTTACACATTATCACTCAAAATTTTGACTTTTATGGTGACTTTTACTTGGGTTAATTTTGGCATCCGAATTTGGTTCCTTTAATATTTCTAAAAATTTACTCTTATTTGAATTTAAGCCTTTTTAGTTAATTATGTTTCTTGGCCTATTGGACCACTAAGGCCCAAAAACACCTTTTCCAACTTCTCTTGATCATTTTAAGATCAAAATAAGTTCTTGATGAGTTTCCTTATGAGCAACTCAAGAACAAAGATAAACACCTTGAATGTTCATCAAAACACCAAATTTCCAACAACTTCCAAACTTCACCAAAATTTAACACAATCATCAACAAACATTCTAACCAACCAATATCATACTAATTCACCCAAATTCATTCATAAACATTTTCAAGTTCAAACCTTTATTCATAAACTCATAAACACCATTTTTTCAAGAATCAAGCATCCAATCAATTCTATAATATCAAACAACCACATGCATGTTCTTATATCAATCATCCAAGCTCATTACAACCATCAATTTTTTTTTAAACACATGCAGCCCCTATTAAAGAAAATAGTCGAACCATTGTGAGGAAAAAGGGAAAAAAAATTCAATCAAAATCATGGTTTGCATGTATTCCAAAACATCATCCAAGCACATTTTAACCAACAACAACATTTTAAATCAACCACACAACATCACCACCAAATAGCCGAACCAAATCTCTCAAGAGATAGGTTCCAACAACTCTTTTTTTTTAAGAGAAAAGAGGATCAAAGACAAGGATCAAGGGTAATCCTTGACTCTAGTCACCAATCCTACTAGAGTTCAAGTTCTCCACCCCCATTTACCTAAAGAAATTCCTCAAAGATTAGGTGCAGCAACAGCTCCAAAAATCCCTCCTTGAATCACTAAGCAAGAGTCGACAAGGCTTGGAGGCTTGGTGTTTAAGCTTTGGTTCAAAAATGGAACCTTGGCTTGAAAGTGTTTGATGGAAATTGAAAGATTTTTGGGAGAAATGGGGGAGGGGTCTCACGGATGTTCTTGGAAAGAAAGGAAGAAATGAGAGAAAAATCTCAAGGCTTGCATGTGAGGAAGAAAAGAAAGAATAAGTGTTTTAGTAATTTTAATGCCATATTTGCCTAAGCTTGACACTTGTCTTGGAAGAAAGAAAGGAAGTGACAAGTGTCTTCCATGCAACATACTCACACATGCACGACTTGCATGAGAAGGAAGGGAAGAGTTGTGCAATTTTTATGGCCCGGATCAAGAGTATTCGGGCCCGGTTCAGGAGACAGTAGGGGCAAAAAGGTCATTTTTCACAGAAAAATTCCAAAAATCCCCAAAAATTCTACAAAAATAGGAAATTCATTCCTAAACTTATAAAAATTAATTTTGATGATTAAAAATAATTTTAATCACTCAAAATTCAATAAATCACACAATAGGAAAATCATACAAGCAAAAATATGGGTGTTACAGTAAGTAATTGGAAAATTGCGGTGTCACACACAAAAATTATTACAAAGTTATAAATATGGCTAATGATCTAACTTTAAGGTCCAAGGTACATTTCTCCTTTTATTTCACATATTTTAATATACTGGCTAGGGTTACATTGCTAGTCAGGGGCATTTTGGTCTTTTTGTCCAAAAGTGCCAGAAAATTCTAAATAATTTTCTAAAATTCATTATTAATTATATTAAGACTTATTTTGACTAAAAATATAGATCCCTTTAAGTTTTAGCTAATTTTCAAAATTAAATTTATATTTTCCTTAACTGTATAATCACTAAGGGCATCTTAGGTCATTTTCTCAAACACCTCTCTAGAAAAATTATATTTATAATTATGGTTGGATAATTTCAAAATTATAAAATTTGATTATTTATTAATATCTCCCAAATACTTCATAATTAAATCTATATTATCATTTTTTTAAAACTTTCTCTATTTTATTTATATATATATTGGTAGGGAAAATTATGGGTGTTACATGTGAGGCTTCTGGTAACTCGGGGTCTTAGCAATATAGTTTGTCTACAGTGTTATAGTTCAAAGCCATAAGTCTCGACATACATGAGGGGTGTGATGAGATGAAGTTCAATCCTAATCCAAGTAAAGTGTCTCTGACTCTTCCTTTCTAAATTCAATTGATTATTAATTTGCTATTTACGTTTTTCGCATAACAATATTCTCATAAACCCGTTTTGTTCTCTTGATAAATAGATCACAACTATACGCGAATTGACCGTTCCCTGTGGATACGATATTCTTCTTACTATTATACTACTGGATTTTTGGTTCTCTTGCCAGAAACCCTTCAAGAATTTTTGGCGTCGTTGTCGGGGAACGGTTTCCAATTCGTGTAAACCTTGGAGGTCTAATTATCAAGTATATCTATCTTAGGATTTCTTTTATTTATTATTCTTATTATTTTAGGAAAATTATATTATTTAGGAAACTTATACTTTATTTTTATTTTTAATTATTATTTTATTTTAATTATTTTCTTTTTTATAAAAAAAATTAATTATTTAATTAAGAAAAATTAAATAAATAAAAAAATAAATTTTATTATTTTGTTCCTCTTTCCTGAGCTAACATTTGTTTGAGCTTCTTGAATAGTGTTCTTGTGAAAGACATGTGTCTCAAAATCAATTGAGAGAAGGGACCAAAAGGAGAGAGAGAAAAAGGACAACGGAGACAAATTCAAGACTCTCCATATTTTAGGAAACTTTTATTATTTTTAGGAAATTTATAGTTTTTCTAATTTTATTAATTTTTCTTCCACACTTACCTTTTTCAAAGTTTCTTGTTGGTGTTTTTTAGAGGCCAGGTGTTCCCCAATCAATTACAATTCGATCCAGAAATAGAAAGGACATCATGGAAGAACAGAAGTAGAAACAAGGAAATGAGACAAGGGAAAAGTCGAGAAGAAAACAAAAATATTTTATTTTCTTTATTTTATAAAAAAATTATTATTATTATTATTATTATTATTATTATTATTATTTATTATTTTGAAAAAATTATTTATTATTATTATTATATAAAAAAAATATTATTTTTTCTGATTATTTTGTTCTTCTCTTTGTCCGAGCTTCTTGATTATTCCTCTTGAGGAGACAGGTAACAGAAAAAGGGGTAGAGCTCAAGGAGACAATTTCAACACTCTCTGATCACCCAAGAAGAAGGGACAAACTCAAGGAGACAATCTCAACACTCTCTGTTCTACCACCCCAAGTAAAGTAAATGTTAAATGGCTTATGGATGGCAAAATCAACCAAGAAGAACCCTTGGAGATTATGTTAGGCAGCAAGAACCAAGTTACTCCTCTCATGCACCGATTCAAGGTAACTTCTCTAATTAAAACAATTATTCTAACAATTTTTAACAGGATTAGGGAAGTCACCAGAACCAGAATTTTGGGAGGCACCAAGATGATGTTTCACTCCGTATACAACCTTCCTTTCAACAACAGCAAAGTCACTCTTCCTATCAACAAAGAGACTCACAATTTTATGAGTTTTTGGAAGAATTCAATCAAAGCAATATACAATTTCAGAAAGAGAGCGAAGAGCGAAGACGAAACACTGACGCTTTGTTAAAGTAGATGGCAGAACAAAGGGAGTTAAGACTTTGCAAGAGTATCGAAGAAATTCATCAAGGCAATATACAATTTCAGAAGGAGAGAGAAGAAGCAAGAAGAAAAAATGATGCTTTGATAGCACAGCTAGCAGAACAAAGGGAGTCAAGACTTCAGAAGGAAAGAGAAGAAGCAAGAAGAAACACTGACACCTTGTTGGAGCAATTTAAAGAAATAGGAGCTAACCAACAGTCAGAACAAATCTCAGAAAGACATTCAGATAGTGACAATTTTATTGAAGAAAAGTGGGATGAATTTACACAATTTCAGCTGTATTGTGAAAGAGAAGGACTAACCGCTGGCCTCGTACTAGAAGAGATAGAAAATATGATCAACTGTTGGAACAAGCAATCTTCAGCAAATGCAGTACCCAACCCCGAAAAGCAGTGCGATGACATTGTTCAGCTGATAGGGGAGGAAATCAATGACAATCTGGCTGATGAAGAAGAAAAATAAAAAGAAGGAGAGGAAACTGAAGGAATTCAAGAAAGAAAAGTTGAAGAAAGGGAATCAGAAGAAGCTGATGAAGAAAAAAAAGAAGAAGGTGCAGCAGAAGTAGAAGAAGAAGATGGAGAGGATGAAACAGAAAAGATTGTGCTTGAAGAAGAGCCTGACTGTGAAAAGGAGAATACAACATATGAGGGTGTACAGGATCAAGAAAACGAGAAAAAGAGTGAACAGGGAGATGGAGAATCAAAGCTCGAGGAAGGAAGGTGATGAGGACATCAATCATGCAGACAAAAGAGTAGGGGTACCCATGACAAGGGCGCAGTCTAAGGAGGCAAAGGAGGCTTTACAACTTGTCATTAAAGAAGTTCAGTTTCAATTTAAGGAGGACATTAATGGAACTAACCAGTTCATTAATTTCACTCAACTTGAGGAAGATGGCTTCAATGATGAATTGGCAGTTGCATTTAATGCAACTATCACTTAAAGCTCCCTTCAAGAAAGATGATGAAGCATGTGGACGCCTACAATGCATCATATAGGGGCGGCCAACATGTGCTTTTTTATGTTGAATTGTGTTTATTGCTTTCAATAAAGGTTGTAGTTGTTACAAAGACACAACACATAAATAATTTAGTGGTTATGTTTCCTACTCTAGTGGTTACAAAACATGATGATAATGACATTAAAATCATGTCTACTAGCCGTTGGAGGAAGCTTGCAAGGTGTGCATGAACCTAGCCAATTTTTGAGCTACATGGAAGCCTTAAAACCTCATCAAAGTGGCGGTCACATGTCAGCATTTTGGCTGAATGAAGAGTCATCAAGAAGGGCTAACAAGGTTGTAAATGGCTGCATGAATGATCATCAAAGTTGCGGCCAACATTCAAGAGTTGGGAGTTACAAATTGAAGCCAAACTTAATCACCATGGGCTGTTTTGTGCGGCTGCATTATGGCTGAATCAAATGGCCAATTATTTCATGTTTTGGTGGTTACAAAACAAAGAATAATTCAGCCACATGTGCACAAAAATCTGGTAGAGAAATGCGGCCATACAAGCTAAGTTAGGTTGAGTTATTTTAGCTTAATTTATTTAATTTCTAGTAAATTGTCTAGGGTTGCATGGAAGTGTGTAAGGGGGGGCAATTTGGGGATATTAGGGCGTGAAACATGTAGCTGGCTGCATGGCTTTATTCTCCTTGTAAAACCCTATAAATACATGCTTCATGCATGCAAGAAAGATTAGATGAATTATGCAAATTTTACCTTACCATTGAAAGTGATTTTCTTTGTTTAGTGAAAGTGATTTTCTCTAAATTTCTTGCTAGTCAAGAGTGAAGATTATCAAGGGTTCTCTTACCTTTGTGTGGTTCTCTTCATGGGCTTATCTTTCAACTCATGAAAGTGTGACGTTCAATATCTATCTTTCTTTCTTCTATGTTTACTTTTGTTGTTCAAAATCTATATTTTTCCTATACGTCATACTTGATTTCTAAGAGATTTATTTATCAAGTTTTCTAAAGGATTGAATATTGTTTTGGCCAAGTTACTAATTGTTAGCCTTCTATCTCATTCATATAATTGCTTATTTTTATTTGGTTATTAGAAAAAGAAAAGAAAAGAACGTGACAAAAAAAAAGAAAAGAAAAGAAAAAAAAATATTGAAAAGTTTAGTATAAAGAAAATGGTTGCAAGGAAAAGTGTTGTTTACTCAGAAATTTTCCAAGGTCCATGAAAAATAGAACATCAAGGTTCATATCAGAAGGGAACTGACACCAAGCCAAGGACCTTGCCTTATCCAATCAATCCTCTAAAAGAAGATCAAGAAAAGCATGATGCAAGTGATAAACCTTCCAGACCTCACAAAAGAAAGGTCTGCAATCACACTGACCAGGACAAGGCAAAAAGAAGAAAAGTCAAGCTAGAATTAAATTTAGAGCCTAGAGCCAGATTGGAGATCATGTGGTCAGGTGTGTTTCATATCAAAGAACCCCCCGAAGCAAAGAAATTCATAGCAATCAATTGTAAATCATCAAAGCTTCACAGTACAGGTTGTTCCAAGGCAAGATTATGGGGAGGTATATGGGCCAAAGAAAGGAAGGGTGCAGCTCACAAGCTCATCAAAATATTTCAGTTTCAGACACCTTGAGAGAACAGGCGTCGAGCTAGAAGACGTTAAACAAGCGCTTCCTGGGAGGCAACCTAGAGATTTTTTTAAGTTTTTAATTGTTTTCAGTTTTATTTTGTTTTTATTAGGATTTTTCAATTTTTAGGATTTAGGAAATTTTCAAAATTGATTGGAATAAGTTTGTGGAAAATAAAATTTTTAAAAAAATTAGGAAGTAGAAGAAAATGTGACTGAAAATTGTAAAATTAAATTCTGTTTTCTGCGCTACACCTGCGTTGTAGCGCAGGTAAAGTGCAGAAATGCAATTTTAGTCACTGTCTTCTGCGCTTCACTTGGGCTGTAGCGCAGGGTGAAGCGCAGCAGTACGGAATTTTAAAAATCTTCTATTTTCTCATGTATTGTTTCTCTACTTCCTAAGCTCTTCTTTTCACTCTTTCCACTCACAAACTTCCATCAATTTTGAAACTTTTAGTTCCGTTTTCTTTAATTTTTACCAATTGAAATCTTCATTTACTCTATTTGCACTTTAGGGTAGCAACCTTAGGATTGTGAATATTATTGATTATTGCTATCTTGAATGTGGTTTTTGCTGTGTGGAACATGAAGAACAATTTGCTGAATTGAAATGCTCTTTGTTTTGTGAGTTATTAAAGTAGAATGTGTTATGCTCTGTTTCTTTCAAAAAATTTAAACTTTCACTTTCCATGGATTGATTGAATGCTTGCAAAACAAATGAGTATATTCTATTTTTAGGAAGGCATTACCAAATGCAGAGAAATTTTGTTGTGAAGAGAGTCATTAATTATGCATATAAATTGGATAATGATAGGCTTCCATGTTCATCATGAACTGCACAGACTGCTGCAAAGTATAAAGACCAGTTGACCTCAAACCAATCAGGAGTTGATGGCATCCACCCTGTCAGTAGAACTCTGGACTGGCAGCAGGAAGCTAGGACCCAAACATGGAGCTGCTAGAATTGCTTGGAGCTGAACCAAGCATGAGTCATCCTCATCAAAGTCAACCATTGACCATTAACCATTAACCATGAAATCAAAGTCAACAAAGTCAAGACTCAAATTAATTAGGACATTGTAATTAGGCAAATAAATGTAATTATGATTTTCATGTAATTTCCCCCATTTACCCTTGAGTTGGGCGCTACATTAGTGAGGTTTAATGGCTTAATACTTAGCTTAGCTATAAGCCTTAGAGCCTTAAGTTCAAATCCCACTTAGGAAGAGTTTTCACCCATCTTTTTATTTTTCCCATTTTATTCCACTAAGTGGCTGCCCCTCTCCCCCTCCACTCCTATATAAAGGAGCCTCCCCCTCTTGTATTTCACACTTTCATGAATATACATGCGCTCAGCGAGATTGAAGCCCAGATTTCAGATTCAAAATTCTAGTATCTTGCGCTTCACATGCGCCCAGCGCATATGAAGCGCAGAAATGACGTTTCAAAAACGTTCCGCGATATAAAATAAAAAACAGAATATCTCTATATTCAAAAGATTAAAAGCCCAAAACGTGTTTATCGCAAACCAATGCTCTGATACCAATTGAAGGGAATCAAGCATGTGGTCAGGGTGCAGCGGAAATAAATGGATTCCCTCCCTTGTTATAATCGTTTCGCGAAAACACGAATCAAGGAATAAAAGGTATTGAAATGAAAGGTTGTACCTTATTAGGATTATTAACGAGGCAAGTGTAGCCACGTCTCTATTGGTATCCACGCCAACAGCCGGACTAGGATTCTCTCCTCAGCTCTGCTAGTAGCCTAAGAAGCGATTGCTCATGTGTTTGGGGTAGAGCACATCCCTCACACTTATGGGCCTGACCTGACCCACTTATCCCTTCACTCACTTATCCCTCACACTTATGGGCCTGACCCATTATGTTATAATAATTCTAATTAAATTAAATTAGAATTATTATCCTTTTCCTAGTGGCTTGTTGTATGCGTGTGACCCAATAGGATTTTAATATTTGGTTATGATATTAAAATAAAACCCTTTTTATATTTAATATCATAAATAGTGAGCGGTATCTAGCAACACATCACTATCCAAATATTACGATTATTAATAAAATAATAAATCCTATTTTATTATAATAATTTATATGCTCTGTCCCTTTGTCCAAATATCTAATTGAACATAAGGGCATGAATTGTGTCAACCTTGTATAGTTCAATTTATATTTTCTTGATCCCCAAGTAGACTGTATAGAAAATAAATATCTCATATTTATCCTCCTGAGCATGGACATGCATTTTGCAGTCTCACTTTATCAAGAGGCCTACAGATATAACTCCTGTTACATAGGAGGGACAAATCCCATATAGGGCACTCACATTCCTCCACATAATTTATTATATGTCCAAAAATCAACTTTATGATTACCCTGTTAAAGATAACGTTTGATGATAATTAAAACATATAATTCCTTATGTAGGAATCGTAGTGATTTCAGGTCGAAGGACTTCATATAACATTTATTAATTTAAGAAACGTTCGTGACACTTATGTAACAACCCATGCAACGTTCTTAAGGTGGGTCTGTCCAGTACACCATTACTCTTAATGCGTACCTATGTGAGCACATGATATCTCATATGCATGATCTGTGAGATGTGATCATCAATGAACTCACATACTAGTCTAAATGCATCTTTGTCCTAAGATGATATTTGACTAGGGACTATTTTAAGAATAGTTCTTCATAAGATCTCACGATCAAGTCATCTACTTGATTTATTATGAAGTTTAAGCTTACTATTCTAAGGACAATAATTATATTCTAAAAGAATTAATAAAATGAAATGCCTTTATAAAATAATAATATGATACAAGTGATGGATGTATATATAGGTCTCTAGTGCATACACTAACAATCTCCCACTTGCATTAGAGCCATTCAGACATAACTCTAATGCCTAATGATCTAGTGTGCCCTTCATGCTTCTGCTGCACAAGGGGTTTTGTCAATGGGTCTGCAACATTGTCATCAGTATGCACTTTGCATATCTTCACATCTCCCCTATCAATGATTTCTCGGATGAGATGGAAACGTCTAAGTATATATTTGGATCGTTGATGAGACCTGGGTTCCTTGGCTTGTGCAATAGCCCCATTGTTATCACAATAAAGGCTTATAGGATCCACAATGGTAGGAACTATCCCAAGTTCAATAATGAACTTCCTGATCCAAATAGCCTCTTTCAAAGCATTTGAGGCTGCAATATACTCAGCTTCTGTGGTAGAATGAGCGACTGTTTCCTGCTTCGAACTTTTCCTGCTTACAGCGCCACCATTCAAACAAAACACATAACCTGACTGCGATCTTGAATCATCTTTGTCGGTTTGGAAGCTAGCATCAGTGTAACCTTTTACAAGTAGCTCTTCCTCACCTCCATATATCAAGAATGAATCCTTAGTTCTTCTCAAGTACTTGAGGATGTTCTTGACTGCTGTCCAGTGACCTTCACCGGGATCAGACTGGTATCTGCTAGTCATGCTCAAAGCATATGATATATCTGGTCGAGTACACAACATGGCATACATGATAGACCCTATGGCGGATGCATAAGGAATCTTACTCATGCGTTCTCTTTCTTCCTTACTGGAAAGAGATTGAGCCTTAGATAGGCTTATACCATGTGACATAGGCAAAAATCCCTTCTTAGAATCTTGCATGCTAAACCGTTTCAACACTTTGTCTATGTATGTACTTTGACTTAGGCCAAGCAATCTTCGAGATCTATCTCTATAGATCCTGATACCTAATACATAGGTTGCTTCGCCCAAATCTTTCATAGAAAAACAATTTCCTAACCAAGTCTTTACAGACTGAAGGGTAGGAACGTCATTTCCTATGAGGAGTATGTCATCTACATACAAAACGAGAAAAACCACTTTGTTGTCACCAACCATTTTGTAGACACAAGGTTCATCTTCATTTTTAATGAAACCAAACTGTTTAACAGCTTCATCAAAACGAAGATTCCAGCTTCTAGAAGCTTGCTTTAATCCATAAATGGATCGTCGCAACTTACATACCTTTCCAACATTTTCAGGTTTAACAAAACCTTCAGGTTGTGTCATATACACATCTTCAAGGAGACTTCCATTTAGGAAGGCTGTCTTGACATCCATTTTCCAGATTTCATAATCATGGTAAGCTGCAATTGCAAGCAAGATCCGAACAGATTTAAGCATGGCAACTGGGGAAAAGGTTTCATCATAGTCTACACCATGAATTTGCTTGAAACCCTTGGCCACCAATCGTGCTTTAAAGGTACTTATATTACCATCCTTGTCAGTTTTCTTTTTGAAAACCCACTTGCACCCTATGGGTTTTATCCCTTCGGGTGGCTCAATCAAGATCCATACCTTGTTAGCGTACATGGAATCCATTTCAGATCTCATGGAATCTAGCCATTTCTCAGACTCTAGACTCAAAAGAGCTTCTTGGTAAGTCACTGGTTCATCTTGATCCATTAGCAATACTTCCCCTTCCTGAGACACAAGGAAACCATATCTCTCAGGTTGGTGACGTACCCTATTTGACCTACGCAAGTCCTGCGCTACTTGAGCAGGTGGCTCCACAACACTTTGTGGTATCTGCTCTTGTTCCATTACCGGCTCATTGCTACTCTGTGGTACTTGAATCTCTTCAAGTTCTACTTTCCTCCCACTTATTTTCTTAGAGACAAATTCCTTCTCTAAGAATACAGCAGTCCTAGCGAAAAACACTTTGCCTTCGCTAGGATTATAGAAGTAGTAACCCTTAGTTTCTTTTGGGTATCCCACAAATAAGCATTTATCTGATTTGGGTCCTAGCTTATCTGAAACTTGGCGTTTCACATAAGCTTCACAACCCCAAATCTTCATAAAAGACATACTAGGTCGTCTCCCAATCCATATCTCATATGGTGTCTTTATGACAGCCTTAGATGGAACACGGTTTAGTGTGAAGGCCGTTGTTAACAAAGCATGACCCCAAAAGGAGTCGGGGAGATCAGAATGACTCATCATGGATCGAACCATATCCAATAGAGTTCGATTTCTCCTTTCTGAAACTCCATTCCATTGAGGTGTTCCAGGGGGAGTGAGTTGGGATACTATCCCACACTCTTTTAGATAGTCATCAAATTGTTGGCTCAAGTATTCTCCACCTTGATCTGATCGAAGTGTTTTAATTGTCTTGCCAAGTTGGTTTTGTACTTCATTCTTAAATTCCTTGAACTTTTCAAATGATTCAATTAGATACACAAATCCATATCTACTGAAATCATCAGTAAAAGTGATGAAGTATTAAAAACCTCCTCTAGCCATTGTGCCCATGGGCCCACATACATCACTATGTATGAGACCAAGAAGATCACCGGCCCTTTAACCTTTTCCGGTGAATGGGGTTTTGGTCATCTTTCCCAATAAACAAGATTCACATGTCTCAATTGATTCAAAATCAAATGAGTCCAAATATCCATCTTGGTGGAGTTTGGATATGCGTTTATCATTTATGTGGCCCAAGCGACAATGCCAAAGATAAGTTGGGTTCAAATCATTTGCTTTGAACCTCTTAGCATTTATGTTATAGATAGGTGTTTCGAAGTCAAGGACATATACTCCATTGTTTAATTTTGCACAACCATAAAACATGTCATTTAAATAAGGGTTAAATATGTTTTTAGTCCCTGCAATTTAAAATCGGTGGTTTTGGTCCTTCAAAAATTGAAAATATACAATTTAGTCCTTATCGATAAAAATTCGTAGCTAATTGGTAGCAAAATCTGTAGCAAAACTATGCAATAAGGACTAAATTGGTGTATTTTCAATTTTCGAAGGACCAAAACCATCAGTTTTAAATTGCAAGGACTAAAACCAAATTTCGACTATATTTCAGGGACTAAAAACATATTTAACCCTTTAAATAAATAAAACAACTATTGTTCTTTATTATAAATGAAAAACCATTCTTGTCCAAACAAGAAACAGAAATAATATTCCTACTAATGGATGGCACAAAATAACAATTTTCTAACTCAATAACAAGCCCAGTTGGCAAAGTTAAATAATAAGTTCCTATGGCTAAAGCAGTAACTCTTGCTCCATTCCCGACTCGCAGGTCGACTTCGCCTTTAGCCAATCGTCTACTCCCTTTTAGATTCTGCACATTCATGCAAATGTGAGATCCACATCCAGTATCTAATACCCAAGATGCAGAAGTAGATAAATTTACTTCTATAACATAAATACCTGAGGTGGAAGTCTCACTTCCTTTCTTCTTGATCTCCTCCAGGTACTTTGCACAGTTTCTCTTCCAATGTTCTGATTGGCCACAGTGGAAACATTTTCCTTCCTTAGCTATCCCGCCGGTAGGCTTCAAAGCAGAGGTACTAGGCTTGTCTTTGCCCTTGTCCTTTGATTTGAAATAGGGCTTCTTGAATTTCTTCTTACCCTTGCCTTTTCCAGGTTGGACCATCAGTATGGCCTTCCCCTTTCCTTTATTAATGTTTTGCTCAGTTGTTCTCAACATGCTCAGCAATTCTGGCAGTGGTTTGTCGAATTCATTCATGTTGTAGTCCATGACGAATTGACCATAGCTGTCTGGAAACGATTGCAAGACAAGATCAGTGGCCAACTCTTGGCCTAATGGGAATCCAAGCCTTTCTAAGTTTTCAATGTACCCAATCATTTTGAGTACATGAGCACCAACAGGGCTTCCCTCTACCAGTCTACATTGATAAAGTGCCTTCGAGACTTCAAATCGTTCATGCCTAGCTTGGCCTTGATAAAGTCTCTTTAAATGTACGATCATATCATACGCCTCCATGTTCTCATGTTGTTTTTGGAGTTCAGCATTCATGGTAGCAAGCATAAGACAACCTACATCGAGAGCATCATCCACATGCTTCTTAAAAGCATCTTTGTCAGCTTTCGAAGCAGTTGCAGCGGGTGTTTCAGGAACGGGCTCTTCCAGAACATACAACTTCTTTTCATGCCTAAGGACAATCCTTAGGTTTCTATACCAGTCTAGAAAGTTAGTTCAAGACAGTTTGTCCTTCTCAAGGACAGGTCTCAGTGAAAGGTTACTTGTTGTGTTCGTTGTCATGGTAATCTATTAACAGAAAATAATGCAAATAAGTATCATATAATAAGCATATTCAACAAGTTCTTAATTAAATATGCCTCCCACTATTTTGATTCAAAACAAGTACCCTCAATATAAAGAATCAAAAAATCCCATCACTAGATTTTCTAGTGGGCCAAGATACATATTTCACCTTATTTTAAGTCAGCTTTGGCTGATCGTTTAAGAAAAGGTTATTTAGGTAGGAACACGCTTTCCAATTGCATCTTTATACAACTCTTGGATAGTTAGGTGAATAACTCTTATTCTAATTCATCTTATGAATTAATGCCCAACTTAGTGCCTCTAGGTTCTTCAATCCTATTGAATATACCTAGTTAAGTCAAAACCCAATGGTTGACAATAAATAAATGTACCCTGCTTTGGCAGACCCACATTTATTTCATCGCGCCTCACTAAAATAGATAAATGTACCCTGCTTTGGCAGACCCACATTTAGTCGATTCAAGCCTAGACGAGTGCCATACATTGGAAGGCGAAACACGACTTAATATTAGTGCCTTTAGGCTTTTTCAATCATATTGAATATACCCAATCAAAGACCAATGGTTGACAATCGGATATTACTTTTATCCTATCGTGTCTTACTAGAATAGATAAACGTACCCTACTTTGGCAGACCCACATTTAATCGATTCTAGTCTTGACGTGTGTCATTCATTGGAAGGCATAATGAGCATTGGGGGATTTGATCGCTTTAATTTTATTCGTTGTTAAACCATTTAACATACAAGCATGCATCTCATACAAACACATGATATGGTTATGGCCTCCTAAAATAATTACAAAATTACATCACATATAATCTTGAAGTCTCCATCCACATGTCTCCACATGCTCCTTTGACTCCATGCTCCTTTCGGTTACATTACATAACAAGAAGAAACCTCGTTTAACATACGAGGGGATAGAGATGAGAAAAGAATTACAAAAGGAATATAGGAGGTAAGTCACGACTCGCAGGTCGTATTTAAATAAAACAATCTAAGGCCATAACCAATCATCATGCACATTCAACATTCATTGATAGTAAAAATGAGTGATTTAATAAGATATATATGTATATATAGTGAGGTTTGATTACACGCGTGTAGTGTATTACGGGGTTCAAGGGGAGGTCGCCCCTCGTGATGAGGACATCATAGCAGTCATCAGGTTAGGTGGGCCCATGACAAGGGCGCAGTCTAGGAGGGCTAAGGAGGCACTACAACTTGTCATCAAAGAAGTCCAACTTCAAAACATGCAAAGCATTAATGGAAGCTCATAACTCATTAACTGCACTCAAGTTGAAGAGGAGGAACCATTTGATGAAGAGACAGTTGAATTTAATGCAACTACCAATTGAAGCACTTCCAAGCTGATGAGGTGGCATTGTGGGCGGCCGCACATGGTCCATTGTGGGCGGCCACATGGAGTCTTTTATGCTGAATTATTGTTGTTTATTTATGCTTTCAATAAGGGTAGGAGTTACAAAACATTTGATTAATATTTTGATGGTTACAAGACAAGGTTGTAATGAGTTTCAAAGGCATTAAAAGCCTTGTCTACTAGCCGTTTGGGAGCTAGCTTGTGCGCATGAACCTAGTCCTTTTGTGGGCTTCATGGAGACCTTCTATTTGCTCTAAAGTTGCGGCCAACATGGATTAAAAGGCTGAGTAAAATACCATGAAGAGGGGCGGCCAACATGTGCATAATTTGGTGAGTAAAGTATCATTAAACATGTGCTATCAAGTGAGTAACTTGGCTGAATTGTAAGCCATCATCTGGGCGGCCAACACATGCTACACATGGCTAAAATAAGGTGATTAAGAAGTTGATAAATGGATGGTTCAATAGCCATCAAAGTGGCGGCCACACTCATGAAAGGAAGGTTACACATTGAAGGCACACTTGAAGAAAGAAGGCTATATGGTGCGGCCACTTATTGGCTGAATCAATGGCTACTTTAAGTCATGTTTTATGGTTACATTTCTTGTATTATGGCAGCCACATGTGCATCCAAAGAGCTGGTAGGGTTGCGGCTAGGATAGTTTCCAATAGGTGCATTTTTATTAAGTTTTTATTTAGGGTTCTTATCAATTAAGTTATAATAGTTAACTAGGGTTGCATGGGAAATGTATGGAGGGTATTTTAGGGACAATATGGGCGTGAACATGCAGCTGAATGCATGACCTAATTGATCTTGTAAAATCCTATAAATTCATGCTTCATGCATACAATAAAGAACAGAATGAATTATGCAGAAAATTACCTATACTTTGAGAGTGTTTCTCTAAGTTTCTTGCTAGTCAAGAGTTGAGAATTTATCAAAGGATCCTTCCTTTGTGTGTATGTTCTCAGGGACTTATCTTTCAAGTCTTTGAAAGTGTGACGTCCTTTCCTATCTTTCCCATCCTTTATTTCTTCTTCTTCTAGTTTTTTTTACCTTTTGTTTTTGTGCTCAAAATCTATATTTTTCCTATACATTAAACTTGGTTTCTAAGTGATTTATTTATCAAGTTTTCTAAAGGGTGAATTATTTTTTTGGCAAGGTTACTACTTCGTTCTCAATTTTTTATCAAAGAAAAAGGTATTATCAAAGAGAAAAAGAAAAGAAAAGAAAAAGATACGTACGTGACAAAAGAAAAGAAAATAGAAATGATGAATTTTTGGTAGAAAAGTGTTTGTCAAGGAAAGTGCTCTTTTATTCAGAAATTTCTAAGGTCCATGAAAAATAGAACCTCAAGGTTCATATCACCTCGTGGGGTGCGGGGCAGCGTCCCAGCATAAATATTAGATTTGATAAACAGTCAACCAATCATCAATAAGTGTCTCGCATCAAACGAATACTTCACAAACCGATAAACGAGTGAGTCCCTCGTATCATTTGAATACGTTCTTGTCAACAAATTGATAAGTGGCATGTTTATCGCAACCAACATTTGAGTGAGACAAGGTTTCAACAATTGAACCCTTTGACTCCCAAAACATGAACTTTTCATGTTCCATGGGACTCTTGAACATTAGAACATATATATATCATACACAAAACAATCAATAAAAGGAGTAAAATAATTCAAAATAATTCAAACGCGCACCTGCGCTTCACCTGCGCTTAGCGTGGGTGAAGCGCACGCATCAGAATCGAAAATTCTGTGTTCTGCGCTTCATCTGGGCTTCATCTGCGCTTCACTTGCGCTCAGCGAGATTGAAGCCCAGATTTCAGATTCAAAATTCTAGTATCCTGCGCTTCACATGCGCCCAACGCATATGAAGCGCAGAAACGACGTTTCAAAAACGTTCCGCGATATAAAATAAACAACAAAATATCTCTATATTCAAAAGATTAAAAGCCCAAAACGTGTTTATCGCAAACCAATGCTCTGATTCCAATTGAAGGGAATCAAGCATGTGGTCAGGGTGTAGAGGAAATAAATGGATTCCCTCCCTTTTATAATCGTTTTGCGAAAACATGAATCAAGGCATAAAAGGTATTGAAATGAAAGGTCGTACCTTATTAGGATTATTAACGAGGCAATTGTAGCTACGCCAACAACCGGACTAGGATTCTCTCCTCAGCTCTGCTAGTAGCCTAAGAAGCGATTGCTCATGTGTTTGGGGTAGAGCATCTTATGCTCTATTTATAGAGTGGTGGCTAGGGTTTTACCCCTTCACTCACTTATCCCTCACACTTATGGGCCTGACCCATTATGTTATAATAATTCTAATTAAATTAAATTAGAATTATTATCCTTTTCCTAGTGGCTTGTTGTATGCGTGTGACCCAATAGGATTTTAATATTTGGTTATGATATTAAAATAAAACCCTTTTTATATTTAATATCATAAATAGTGAGCGGTATCTAACAACACATCACTATCCAAATATTACGATTATTAATAAAATAATAAATCCTATTTTATTATAATAATTTATATGCTCTGTCCCTTTGTCCAAATATCTAATTGAACACAAGGGCATGAATTGTGTCAACCTTGTATAGTTCAATTTATATTTTCTTGATCCCCAAGTAGACTGTACAGAAAATAAATATCTCATATTTATCCTCCTGAGCATGGCCATGCATTTTGCAGTCTCACTTTATCAAGAGGCCTACAGATATAACTCCTGTTACATAGGAGGGACAAATCCCATCTAGGGCACTCACATTCCTCCACATAATTTATTATATGTCCAAAAATCAACTTTATGATTACCCTGTTACAGATAACGTTTGATGATAATTAAAACATATAATTCCTTATGTAGGAAACATAGTGATTTCAGGTCAAAGGACTTCATATAACATTTATTAATTTAAGAAACGTTCATGACACTTATGTAACAACCCATGCAACATTCTTAAGGTGGGTCTGTCCAGTACACCATTACTCTTAATGCGTACCTATGTGAGCACATGATATCTCATATCCATGATCTGTGAGATGTGATCATCAATGAACTCACATACTAGTCTAAATGCATCTTTGTCCTAAGATGATATTTGACTAGCGACCATTTTAAGAATAGTTCTTCATAAGATCTCACGATTAAGTCATCTACTTGATTTGTTATGAAGTTTAAGCTTACTATTCTAAGGACAATAATTATATTCTAAAAGAATTAATAAAATGAAATACCTTTATAAAATAATAATATGATACAAGTGATGGATGTATATATAGGTCTCTAGTGCATACACTAACAATTAATTACTATAAACTGCTTGTTTGTTGGTGAAGTGTGATAAGAGGAGGCATTGTTGTCTTCATTTTTCCAAAGATCGTTCACCTACATTTTCTCCCCTTCACCATTAATTGTTCATCCCCCATATTCATCTCTTTACTTTCCTCTTTTAATTTTCCGCCATTTAATTTCTGCTTCTCCCTATTCTTTTAATTTTTGCTCTCCCCTTTACATTCTGCCATTTATATTTCTACTCTCCCCATCCTTTTACTTTTTCGCTTCCCCCTTTACTTTCAGTCATTTACTTTCAGTCCTCCCTATCCTTTTAATTTCTGCTTCCCCTTTACATTTATGCTCTCCCCATCCTTTTACTTTCTGCCATCCCCTTCTAATTTCTGCCATTTACATTTCTGTCCTCCCCATCCTTTTAATTTTAGTTTCCCCTTTTAATTCTTGCCATTTATTTTTGCGCAATTTTCCTTCTTATTTTGTTATTTTATGCGCATTTTTGGGCTCTTGTTTTGTTCAATTTTCTACTCCTGTTATGTCTCTCTGTTTGGCATTCTGATTGCAAATTTGGATTGACTGCTATCTCTACCTTGGACTTTCTCTGTTTATTATGCAAAACGCTCACCTATAGGCTCTTTTCTGGTTCATAGTATTGGAAGAAGATCAACAAATTCTAATTGTTGATTTTCCTTCAAATTTAAATTCCAATCTTAAAACTGAACCAAGCGCGTTTCTGTGACCATACCGGTTCTAAGCAATTTTTTGGCCATTTTTGAAATCAAGTTGTCATTACGTTTTCACAGTTTTTAGAAATCAGTTTATTCATTATTTTTGCTTTTTTGGACCACTTGGACCAGTTTACTGTCAAAAAATTCCAAAAATATTACAGTAGCTACAATTTATTTTCTTTTCACTGTGTACAAATTTCTGTAATTTTCTGTTGGGGAAAAAGACAAAAAAAGAAAGAAAAGGCAAGAAAAATACAAAAAGTATGTACGTGCCAAAAATACAAAAAAAGAGGTGTAAAAAGCAAAAAGGGTGCAAAAGTCAACAACAAAGAAGAAAAAGTCAAAAGACACCCAAAAAGAGTCAAAAATTCAAAAAATTTCAGAAAAATAGAAAAACAAAAACAAAGAGATATCCCAACAATACAGTGACAGTTTTACTGTAATTTTCTGTTTCATTCCCTGTATACCGTAATTGAGTTGTATTTGTTGTTTGTTGTCTGCTCTTGTGTATAAGCTTGTTTGAGTGACAACTTTTCTTGTTTGTCATATCAACTCCTTGTTTTGTCTTAGGATTTTCCAATCTTCTTTCAGTAGGTATTTTCTTTGTTAGTGCGCTTCTATTTTGGGTAAGGGTTAAGACTTAGTTTCACGTTGGTCTTTGCAAGATCTAACCAACCTCCAACCGAGTAGAAGAGGCAAGAGAGTCTCATTATAGAAAAAGCCTAAAAAGAGTGACATACACGAGTGTTAACATTCCATTGAGTGTAAACACTTAGTGAGTGGAAATGTCCAAATTCCTAAAAACAAAAACTTTAAAAAAATGGGTAGTAGGAACTCACCACCTCCTTCACCTAGAACTATGAGGTATAGGGCCGAGTTGCAACATGCAATTCAAGATATGGCCAGAATGATGAGGCATGAGATGAGTGAACTTAGGAAAGAACTAAGTGGGAATAGGAGGGAGAGAAGGCATTCTTCTCGAGAAGGAGGAAGTGAGGATAGATATAGTGTGGTTAGGAGTGAAGATAGGTACCATCCAGAGAGCAGTGAGGGAGAGAGACACTCTAGCCATACCTATAGGAGAAGGGAAAGGGAAAGAGAGCACAGAAGGTCTAGGAGGCGTGAGGAACCTAGAGGGTTAAGAGAAGATTACTATGAGGAAAACCCTAGAAGAGAAAGAGAGGAGTACTATGAAGAAAACCCTAGAAGGCATAGGAGGGAGCCTAGGAGAGAAGAAGAGCCTAGGAGGGAACAAGGGTTCAAAGGGGTAAAAATATAAGTCCCAACCTTTAATGGAAGGAATGATGTAGAACAATACCTAGAGTGGGAACTTAAAATTGAACAAATCTTTAGTTGCCATAGGTATAGGGAAGAAGAAAAAGTTAAGATTGCCTCTCTTGAATTCAAGAATTATGCCTTAGTTTGGTGGCATCAGCTTCAAGCTGATAGAAGAAGGTGCAATGCTCCTTTGGTTTCCTCTTGGGAGGAAATGAAGTCCATCATGAGAAAGAGGTTCATACCTCAACATTACACTAGGGAGTTGCACATCAAACTCCAAACTCTTAAGCAAGGTTCTAAAAGTGTAGATGAATGCTTTAATTATGGCCAACATAGTTGAGGATAGTGAAGCAACTATGGCTAGGTTTATCAATGGACTTAATTTTGACATAAGGGACATAGTGGAGTTGCATCCTTATGTTGAAATGGAGGACTTGGTACACCAAGCCATTAAAATTGAAACTCAACTAAAAAGAAAGGGTAGCTATAAAAGAGGTAACACTAGTTTTACAACTAGGAACAAGGAACCCCTAAAGAAAGATGAAGGAAAGAACCAAGAGAAGGAAGAACCTAAGGGTTCTAGGGTTACTTCTAGCCCCACTCTTTCTACAAAAAAAGAAGATCCCTCTACTTCCACAAGAAACATCAAGTGTTTCAAGTGTGATGGAAAGGGGCACATAGCTTCCCAATGCCCAAATAGGAGGGCAATGTTGGTTAAAGAAAATGGTGAATACACTAGTGCAAGTGAACATGAACAAAGTGAGGATGAGGAAAAAGGAACTAGTAGAGAAGAAAATGAAGTTAAGAAAGAAGTATATAGGGCCGAAGGTAAACTATGCATGGTTAGAAGGTCCTTAGGAAATCAAATAATAAGAGAAGATGAACAAAGGCAAACTGTTTTCCACACTAGATGCATGGTAGAGGGGCACATTTGTTCCCTAATTGTTGATAGTGGAAGTTGCACTAACATTGCAAATGCAAAGATGGTGGAAAAACTTGGTTTATCTACCACTCCCCACCGAGACCATACAAGTTATCTTGGATATGTGATGATGGGGAAAGGGAAGTAAATAGGCAAACTCTCATCTTTATTTCCATAGGTGATTATGATGATAATGTTCTTTGTGATGTTATACCTATGGATGCCACACATATTTTGTTGGGTCGACCTTGGCAATTTGATAAGAGGGCCATTCATGATGGATACTCTAACCAAATATCTTTTAAACAAGATGGGACTAAAATCACTTTGATGACAATGTCAATTCAAGAAATATGTGAGGATCAAGCCCATATGAAGAGAGAAATAGAACTTGAGAAAATTAAGAGGCTTAAGATAGAAGGTGAGGATAAAAAGAAAAAGAAAGAAGAAACATCAAGAGTGATGATAGAAAAGGTGAAAACCAAATAAAAACAAAAAATAAAAGGGAAGCAATATTATTACTTCATCAATTCAAAACTGCTGACCTTGATTGTTTTGAAGGAGATCAAGAAAGGGAGCTGCTGATTATGGAAGGAGGAAGTGGCTACACTACAAGGGAGTTTCCTCTAACCTTTCCTCCTATTTCTTCTTCTTCTTCCTCTTCTCTTCTTTCTTCAACTACTCATTCTTCTCCCAAAACTCCCTACATGATTCCCAAGTACTATTGTTATGAGCACTAGATGATGAATGCTTGGGAATAATGAGTCTCCTTTTGTTTGGCTAAGTTTGCGCAAAGGATGTCCATGATTGAAGGCCTAGCAAGGACCCACACGTCCAAAAGGGAAGTCTCCACCTTGTCTTTTCTTGTCATCCATCCCTCTTGTTCTTTTCTACCCCTTATACTCTTCCTTATTTCAGATTTGAGGACAAATGCTTTCCAAGGGGGAGGGAATGATGGAATCCACCCTGTCAGTAGAACTCTGGACTGGCAGCAGGAAGCTAGGACCCAAACATGGACCTGCTAGAATTGCTTGGAGCTGAACCAAGCATGAGTCATCCTCATCAAAGTCAAACATTGACCATTGACCATGAAGTCAAAGTCAACAAAGTCAAGACTCAAATTAATTAGGACATTGTAATTAGGCAAATAAATGTAATTAGGAATTTCATGTAATTTCCCCCATTTACCCTTGAGTTGGGCGCTACATTAGTGAGGTTTAATGGCTTAATACTTAGCTTAGCTATAAACCTTAGAGCCTTGAGTTCAAATCCCACTTAGGAAAAGTTTTCACCCATCTTTTTATTTTTCCCATTTTATTCCACTAAGTGGCCGCCCCTCTCCCCCTCCACTCCTATATAAAGGAGCCTTCCCCTCTTGTATTTCACACTTTCATGAATATAGTAAAGGCATTATGCCCAAATTTCTCCTCCCTTGGTGAGTTGAGTGAGGCTTGATGGTTGTTTCTCAAACCATACTGAGACTTATCTAATTCTCTTGAATTAGTGGCGTCTGGCATTGGACTTATCTGCTGTGGGTGGATTCCTGCTTCAGTGGCATCCTCTCCATTTCTTTCTCTCCACTTTTTTTTTCACTTTCTCTTATTTTCCTTCATTTTCTCGCCCAAAATAGTTGTTGTCCAACACCTATTTTGCGCATTTAATTGGCTTTTAAGTGATTCCAACCGATTGTTTTGCTCAATTCTAGATCCTGCAACTATCCTGCTATCAGGAGTACTAGACCCATACCCAAGCATGCTGCTTGAAGAGTTTCGGATATTCTTGCAGTGGCCTGGGGACTGGCCTATTTTCCCAGGGGGATGGAGCAGCAGCAGGACAAGAACTCACAGGATACGGAGGATGAAGATTGATACTGGTGTTTTCCTTCTTTTATTTTTTAATTTCTATTATTTTATAGAATTTTATTTTTAGTTAATTAGAATTTTTGTTTTGTATTTCATTTTTTTAAAATTTTCAGAATTTTTAAAATTTTTAGGAGTTTAGGAAATTAGGAATTAAGGTAACTTTTTCAAAAATCTCTGTAATTAAGTAGTTTAACTAACCAGACTAGGAAAGATGATAGGGTTTTGTGATTAATTCCATAATCAATTAGGATTAGGGTACTTCTCAAGAGAACGTATCAGGATAGTTAATTAAAACCATTAAGTGCTTTATCAAGGAAATTTTAGCCAATAACCGGTGAGCTGAGAGCCCAAACACTGAAATTGAGAGCTTTTCACCGCTGCTTGTCAACTGTTATTGCTTGCGTTTCTGAATTTTGTCTTGCTAGTAGAAGATATGGAGGTGAAAAAGGCATATTTTGTGATTATAATATTGTGCTCAGTGCCAAATAGCCAACCCTGATAAATGTTTCCGTTTATTGCTTGCCTATTTGAGCCTTGAATATTTCCTTTGATGCACCCTAGCCATATTCAATGATTATATCCTGTCCCTTAACACTTGGGATAGAGAGCAAGGTGCACCACAACAACATGGGACAAGAGGTTGGTGAAGTGAAAGGTCAAAGAGATTCAAAGAGTAGGCACAAGAAATCACAAAGAAGAATATTCTCCCACAAATAAATTCTCTATGTTATTGTTTATGAAAAAAAAGAAAAAAAAATCTGCACAAAAGTGTGGATATTGAATAAGTTGGGGGAAGTATTTCTTCAAACAAAGAGGCCAAGCTGAAAAAGGGTGACCATTCAAGAATGACCAAGTGAATGGAGAGAAGTCCCAAGCACAATCACAAGATGCTCTCTATTCAAAGTGTTCCTTGCATATCTAGAAAAACCATGATTTCTTGATAGCCCAGCCTCATTACAACCTAAGAAAGACCTTTTGATCCATATTAACTGCTTGCAGGCTCAGATATTGGAAACAACTATCAATTCTAGTTGTTCAACAGTGGTGAAAAAGATTGAGGGAAACACTTACTCGTGAGAATGAGAGATTTCCTTGGTTTATCACTTACTGCTTTAATTTCTATTTTTGAGAAGTTTGATTGATGTTTGTATTTCTATTCTGATTGATGATTGGTAACATCCCTTGATCCCGAGTTTTTCTTATGTTTGGGAAGTGACTTCTACTTAGCAAGGAGTTGATGAATAGTTCCTTGAATTTGTTAGAAATACACAGGGAATAGAATTGATGTTTTGATTGCAAAGAGGTCTCTTGCTTGAGGACAAGCAAGAAGTTAAGTTGGGGGTATTTTGATAAGTGAAAATTACATGATAAATTAGAGCACTTTTTAGTTCACTTATAAAGGATAAAATGGTAATTTTGCCCCAGTTTAATCCCTTTTTAGTAAATATTAGATAAATTGTATTTATTAATCTTAGATTTGAATTTGATGCTATTTTGATAGAAATATTGCTGATTTTTGCAGGATATTGCAAGGATTTGATTTGAAGGAAAGATAACATTAAATGAGGGAGATATCTGCAAGATGTGAAGTTTGATTGAAGACATTTAATAAAGATTTGAAGAAGATTTGAAGCAATTAATGAAGATATCACTGCCAATCAAACAAGGATTCTGTAGACAACCTTCCCAAATAAATCAAAGATACTCAATAAATGCAAAGATTTCATCAACAAAAGGGAAACAAGGAAAGACAAATCAGCCAAAACCAGTCTCGGGGAGAGATCAAATTAAAAAGAGAAAGTTAGAGCTGCAGGACGCAACCTGCGCTTCAACCTGCGCTACATCGCAGGGTGAAGCGCAACTCTCTGGATCCTGCGCTGTAGCGCAGCTTGAAGCGCAGATCACGCAGATTTGTTCCCTGTTGCCGTTTTTAGATAGATTTCTCTCCAATTTCCTTTGTCTTTCCTTAGCTTATAAATAGGAACCTCTTGCACCAGATCAGGTGTACACGATTATTGTAATTCAGTGATATTTCAGTGATAATGCACTAAAGCTAATTTTAGAGTAGGAGAGGAGGAGCGTTTCACAAGGATTGAAGATGGTGACAACATCTTCCGTGGTTTGTATGGCTACCATGTATAGTTAACTCTCCATTAGGATTGAATGTAATCGATTCCATTCCCAAGTGTATGTTGAACTCTATCTATTTATTTATGTAGTTCCCTAGCTATAATGTTGGTAATCTTATTCTGTGCTTAATTCCTAACTTCCGCGCTTGCGCCGGAGTTATAGGCTAGTTTGTAATTAATGTTACGACTAGGATTGAGTTTGGGGGAGCCTAGACATAGGAAACTCAACCTCTGAGTGAATAAGAATACTCGGTTAACCAGTGACTGAAACATGGGTGTTGCTAATGATTGATGGATAATGTGAGTATCCTAATGAAGGGCATCTAAAGGATAGGCATGCTCGAATGGACCGATAGCAAAGGATTAGTTGATTGTCAATCCAGGACCGAACATGGGCGTATTCTGATGAGTGATGGGTAGAGTGAGTACTCTAATGAAGGTGCGTCTACAACATTAGGCCTCATTTATCAATTAGTTCTTTTTCAAACGGAATAAAGAAAGAAAAATAAGCTGAGGGTAAGTCTGTCGCTTGGGAGAGCCCGCATGGATTACCTTTGAGTGTGTGAGGCTGCTGGTAACTCGTGGTCTTAGCAATACAGTTTGTCTACAGTGTTATAGTTCAAAGCCATAAATAATAGATAGTCTGGACATACATGAGGGGTGTGATGAGATGAAGTTCAATCCTAATTCAAGTAAAGTGTCCCTGACTCTTCCTTTCTAAATTCAATTGATTATTAATTTTCTATTTACGTTTTTCGCATAACAATGTTCTCATAAACCCGTTTTGTTCTCTTGATAAATAGATCACAACTATACACGAATTGACCGTTCCCTGTGGATACGATACTCTTCTTACTATTATACTACTGGATTTTTGGTTCGCTTTCCAGAAACCCATCAGTTTTCATGGATGATTTTAGTGTGTATGGCTCCTCCTTTGATGCATGTTTGGGTAGCTTGACTAGAGTGCTTGATAGGTGCATAGAGACTAACCTTGTTCTGAATTATGAAAAGTGTCATTTTATGGTAGAGCATGGTACAGTCTTAGGCCGCATTATCTCTAGGAAGGGCATTGAGGTAGATCCTGCTAAATTAGATGTTATTTCACACTTGCCTTACCCTTTTTGCGTGCGAGAGGTTCAAACTTTTCTTGGACATGCAGAATTCTATCGCAGGTTTATTCAGGATTTCAGCAAGATAGCCCTTCCACTATCCAACTTGCTTCAGAAGGATACTACCTTTGACTTTGGAGAGCAGTGCTGAGAGGCATTTGATCGCCTCAAGAGAGCTCTCACCACCTCTCCCATTATTCAGCCACCAGATTGGACTTTTCCATTCGAGTTTATGTGTGATACATCAAACTACGCTTTGGGAGTTGTTTTGGCTCAGAGGGTTGCTAAGCTGTCTCATGTGGTTTACTATGCATCTAGGACTTTGGATGTAGCACAGGTAAATTTACACTACCACTGAGAAAGAGTTGTTAGCAATAGTTTTTGCATTGGATAAGTTCAGATCTTATTTGCTTGGCTCTAGGGTAGTTGATTTTACTGATCATGCTACTCTGAAGTTTCTTCAGAAAAAGAAAGATTCCAAACCCAGGTTGATTCGGTGGATGCTACTACTCCAAGAGTTTAACTTGGATATCCAGGATAGGAGTGGTGCACATAATTTAGTAGCGGACCATTTTAGCCGCATTGAGAGAACAGAGGATGCATTCCCTATTCGGGATGACTTCCCGGATGAGCAGCTATTGGTTTTACATGATTCCCATCCCCCTCCCCTTACCCCTTGGTTTGCTAATATTGTCAATTATCTTGTTGCATTTGTTTTCCACCTTTGGCATCTAGAGCTTAGAGAGATAGACTTAAGAGTGATACCAAGTATTATGTATGGGATGACCCTTATTTGTGGCATTTTTGTAGTGACCAGGTGAATCGTAGGTGTACTCCAGATCATGAGATCCAGTCTGTACTTCAGTTCTGTCATGCCTCACCTGTTGGAGGACATCTTGGACCTCAGAGGACAGGACGGAAGGTGTTGGATTGTGGATATTATTTGCCTACTATTTTCAGAGACGCCTGGAGAATTTCCTCTACATGTGAGCAGTGTCAGAGAGCAGGAGCAGCCATTTCTAGCAGGCAGTAGATGCCCCGACAACCTATGCTGTTTTGTGAGATCTTTGATGTATGGGGTATTGATTTCATGGGACCATTTCCTGTTTCTTTTGGTTTTATATATATCTTGTTTGCTGTGGACTATGTCTCCAAGTGGGTGGAGGCTATAGCCACAAGGACTATTGATGCTCGAGTTCTTGTGGATTTTGTCAGGTCTAATATCTTTTGCAGGTTAGGAGTGCCTCGAGCCATTGTTAGGGATCAGGGGACCTACTTTTGTAACCGATCCATGGAGAATTTGCTGAAGAAGTATGGGGTGGTACATAGAGTTTCTACACCATACCACCCCTAAACTAATGGACAGGCTGAGATCTCCAATAGAGAGATTAAGAGGGTACTTGAGAAGATGGTGCAGCCTAACAGGAAGGATTGGAGCCGCCGCCACCTTGATGATGATCTTTGGGCTCATAGGACTGCCTACAAAGCACCTCTTGGGATGTTTCCCTTCAGATTTTTTTTGGTAAGGCATGCCACTTACCTGTGGAGATAGAGCATCAGGCATATTGGGGTGTTAGAGCTTGCAACTTAGATTGTGACTAGGCAGGAGAGCAAAGGAAGCTTCAGTTGCAGGAGCTTGATGAGATTCGCCTGGAGGCCTATAAGAACTCTAAGTTCTACAAGGAGAAGACTAAGAAATTTCATGATCAGTCTATTGCTAGAAAAGAGTTTGTTGTAGGCCAAAAGGTTTTGTTGTTCCATTCTAGACTTAAGCTCATGCCTGGTAAGCTTCTTTCTTGTTGGGTTGGACCTTTTCTTGTTACTCATGTTTATCCTTATGAGGTTGTAGAGCTGAAAAGTGAGTCCACCAACAAGACCTTCAAGGTCAATGGCTACCGTCTCAAGCTATTTCATGAGAGTCCCGCTTTGGTTGAGGAGACGGTTGAGGAGATGAGCTTGGAGCTTCCCACATTCCCTCAAGTGCAAATTTTTCCACCTTGATGTGGGAGTATCTTTCCCCACTATTTTATTGCATTATGTCCTTTGTTCTCTAGTTTGATTATTTTTACATTGAGGATAATGTGTGATTCAAGTGTGGGGGAGGAGAACTGTAGTTTTAGGACATTACGATTGATTTTAGGAATTAGTATATAGTTAGGATTATATTGTTTGTGTGTTAGTAATTTTTAGGATTGTATATATAAAAAAACTGTTGTTTTACTGTATTTTTGGTGTATTTTGTTGGAAATTTGCTGTTTTTGAGTTGCTGTCAGCATTTTCATAGCTATTTTGTAGCTACTGTTACCGTTTTATTCTATTTGTGATTACTGTAAATTGTCTGTGTTGCTGTTGTTGTTTCTGCATTACTGTAGGCTGCTGCACGTTTTTACTGTTGCTGTTTACAGCAGAATTTTATACAGCAATATTTTTACAACAGAATTTCATTTTACAGCAGAATTTTGACAGTTATCCGAATCTTACAGCAAAAACAGATTTTTTAACAGTAGAAAAATAAATACATTTGGTATGTTTTTCATTGGATTTTTAGGATTTGTGTTGGTAGTTGTCATTTTCTCCATTCTTGGATAATTGGTTTCATGACTTATATTGATTGGATTCCTTTTAATTTGGTGAATAAGTTGGTTTTGATAATTATTGGGTTGAATATTTTGTGATAGAGTTGTCCTTGGTGAGATTTTGAGCCTTATTGATTGATGGACCATTCTATGCCATTCTCTCTCTTTCTTGTGTGACACTCTGGTTTGCTTGTGCTCTAGAATTTGGCTTGACTCTTTGTTCACATGCATGAATTGAGATGATTGAGGCGATTTTATTGATAATTGAGCTACTAGCCATATTAGCCCACCTTGATGGTTTTCCATTTGTTAGCCCCTTTGAGCCTATCGATCCTATTTACTGTTATTAAAAGCTCATTACAAGCCTTGAAAGTGAAAAACCATGATTGTCCTTTCCTTAGAGGATAAAGGATCTTTGGAATTGTTTTGGGAATAGGTTCTTGAGTAAGTGTGGGGGTGAACTTCAATTTCTTATCTTATCTCCTCATGTGGATATTATACTGTTGACCTTTGGCTAGTTACAAAAAGAAAAAAAATGGAAAAGAAAAGAAAAAAAGAAAGAATAAAGAAAAGATAAAAAGAAAATGTTAATAAAAAGAAAAGAAGCAAAGAAATAAAACGTGCTTGAAAAAAATGGTCAAAAAGGAAGAAAAGAGGAGGAGTTTAATTGTAATGTTGAGATGTATGTTACTTGCATTCTTTCTTGGGTTTATTCCCCATTGCTCCTCTATCCTCTTTGGTTTATAGCTTCTCACCATTCATTTTCCCTACCTTTACCTTGACCCCATTACGTCCTTTATGAAGTCCTCTTGATCTCTGCTTGCATGTGTTTCAATTGTTGTGGATATTAGAGTCTTGCCAAGCCTATGGTAGTGTTTGCTTACATGAGTGCTTTGAGTGTATATATACAAGCCTAAACACTTGAGAGTTATAGAGTTTGACTTTTAAGGATTCTATCATTCTTGATTCACCCATTTGATTTGATCTACCCTCTTGTTTGCTAAATTGTAGAGAATTCCATTCATATTTTTCTTGATTCCATAATTCCTTTGATGTTGTATTTTGCCTACTCCTATGCATTCCTTGGATCTCTTGATAATTATGCCATCTGTATTTGCATCTTGCTCCTAATTAATCTTTGGTTTCATGTGGTGTTTTGCCCGGAGTGCAAAAGGGCAAGTGTGGGGGAATTTGATGAACACATTTTTATTCACACTTTGCATATTTAATATTATCTTTCTTGGACTCTAATTGTGATTAAATCCAATGTTTTAATTGGAATTTACCTAATTGGACTTATTTGGGCTTAAATTGTGAATGTTGTTTAAATTCGGATTTTTAAGCCTAATGACCTACCTGTCTTGTTTTGATGATATCTGGAGCTATAGGTGTCTGACTTGAGTGATTCCAATGGAATTGGAAAGATAACGTCTGGGCTTTTAATTTGATATGCTATATGACTATATTCCACTGAGAGAAGAGGTGCAGTTTTATATTTGAAGTTGATGTTCAGAAGTTGTCTAAAGCTGAGCGGGAACAACAAATCTCTTAAGTAGTTGCTGAAGTAGTTTTAGTCTTTTGGGCCTAAAACCTGTTAGTCTAGACCCATTTTACCTCTGCCATTATATTAATCTTTTGGTTTAGGAGATTAGTATAAATAGGGGCTGTTACAATTCTGTTTGACACCTTTTACGTCATTTTCATTTTTTTGCCTTTTCGACTTTCAGGGATTGAAGAAAGAGACGCTTGCTCTCTCTCAATCTCTTTGGTTATTCTTCTTCTTCCTCTTCCTCCTGCATTTTCATTTTCTGTTCTTTCTCTCATGGAAGGCTAAACTTCTTAGGATTGATTCTTGAGTGATTTTACATTGGATTCTGAGGTTTATTTCAATTCAAATTCGTATTTCAATTTCTGCAGTAGATTCAATTTCATCTTCTCCTTTAGAATTCTGGTTTAGTTTCTTGAATTGGATTTGAACGCTTGTTGATGATTCAATTTTGTTCTTCAATTAGAATTCTGGTTTAGTTTGATTAATTCTAAAGAACCAATTGTTTGCTTAATTCATGAGGTAAAGGAGTAGAAATCTCATAACCAATTCGCTTAGTTCTGGAAAGTTCGCTTAGTTCTTGAGTGAGAAAATTTATGAATTAATTGACTCTTGTTTAGTTAATTTAGAATCTGTTCTGGAAATTAAGAATGATGCATTTTAACTGATGAAGAATCCAATTGTAAATGAACAAGAGAATCAACCTGTTTTCTTACATCGTTTTACTCTTACTTCTTTAATTGTGAAATTCTGTTCCTAAACAACAACCAAAACCCCTATTTCTGCACTTTTTCAGAGAGTTCCTGAATTTCTGCGTTTTGAGTAGCTTACTGAAGTATACTTGGAACAACTTGCTGAAGTGAACCTTCTTAAGTGAACTTGCTGAAGTGAACCTTCTTATGTGAACTTGCTGAAGTACTTTCTGAAGTTCTGTCTTAAGTTCAATCTGAAGTTCTGGTTCTGAATTTTTGGTCTGAAATCTGATATTCTGAATTGTTATTGAATTCCTTGAGAGACGACTTTGGGTTATCTAACCCTCACTACACTTAATTCATATTATTTGATTGGGTACAACCTCGATCATGTTGCTTCTTCATTCTTTTTATAATTTTTTCCTTCAAGACTAAATCTGCTTTAGCATTAGTCTCAGCAGTTCGAGGAGGAGGTTTATAACATACTTTAAAATATTTCTCAAACTTTTCAATTTCTCGAATATGCGTACCTTTGCTTTTATTCTTGGATTCTCCTGTCTGCACATATTGAACATTTCGAGACATTTGAGATGCACATGTTTTCACAGATATTTGAAAACTTGAAAAATAAGCACTTCACCATTCTTGAAAACCAACACTTGCATAAAAAGCTGGTTCAAAAAGAAACAAGGCTAAATCCAATTTCTTTGTTCTATTGAAGTGTTTAAAGAGTGTTGTGACTTTTTCAGGATGAGCATTTGAAAGACAAATTTCTTTCGATTCTTTACACATAAGACAGGGGAGAGTTTGGAAAATACCAAACTGTCGAGAGACCAAGTTTGGTTGATGCCCATAAACTCGAATATCCTTTTGCGTACTCGAACAAATAGCTTGGCAACGAAACATTTCATGCCAAATATCAAGATTTTCTTGTTGAGCACCTAGAGTCTCACAAACAAATGGACTGTTGAGTCTCAAAATCAATTTAAGTATTTCAAATTAGATTCAAGACTCATTGTCCTTGGTTTTAATGTTTAACAAATTAGACTGTACAAAAATAGGTTCTACTGAGAAAGGTATTTTTTTCTTTGTAATTCAGAAACTTTGCAGAAGCAACTCTCTGAAGACGATCAACCTGCTGAACTGAAGAAACTCTCCGAATAACTTGAATCTGCTAAAGAAAGAACTTGCTGAAGGCATCTTTCGATTGAAAAGCTCAAAACTTGCTGAAGGATGTCAACCTTCTAAAGGGGTTTGGAAAGATCAGAATTTGCTGAAGCAAATAGAACCTTCTAAAGTAATTGGACTCTCTCAAGAATTAGAAACTTTTGAAGTCTGAATGGCATGCTACCTTCCGAAGACTTAATGAGTCAATCTGATTAAAGTATTAAAAGACTCAAGTCTCTTCAAAACCTTATGGTTAGCTGAAGCAGGTGCAAGGTAAAAACACAGGCTTGCTGGCACAGTTTTATTTCCTAACACAAAAGAAGAAACTTGCTGCAGAAAAGCAAACAAAGGTAAGGGATAGAGTCAGCGCTGCTGTACACCTACTCCTATATTGTCTTTGTGATACGCTATCAGAAGCCTGCATCATGGCATGAAGAAAAGATAATTCATAACGAGGATTAAAGAGAAGTCTAACGGATCTCACCTTCTCTATCTAAATACTATACGTCTTGCAGTAAAGAAAGAGAGAAAAGAACATCAACTTGCTAAAGTGCTAGAAAATCTCTCAAGCAATTTTCAAGAGCCAAACTGTTGTGTGACAAAACGAAATCATAGCTCCACACCTACTCTGCTCAAGTCAGAAGCTAACAAAAGAGAAGTTATTTCACAATGGCTCTAAGAACAATAATCATTCCTCCTCAACGGTATGCTAAGCAATCTTCAATGGCTATATTTACAGATCACACATATAGACCTTCATGAAAGACTATGAATATTGGCGACAAAAAGGCCCAAGATAGGAAAACAGAAAAGCTCAAGAGAAAATGGCCAAGATTTATTAGAAAATCCTATCAAGCCAAACACACTTTTGCATTCCACCTAAATTTCCTTGTACTTAGATTTATCCTTTGTATTATGAGTTTTACTCAGTTATTCCTTTGTACAAGAGAACTTGTGTTTAAGTTTCTCAAAGACTTTATCATGTATTGTAAACACTTCTAAGTGTCTGAGAGCCTTGGAGGAATAAAGAATACTCAGTTTAGCCTGGAGAGGCTGTGTCAATAGAATACTTGGTGTTTAGCCTGAAGAGGCCGGGTTCAAATAATACTTGTATCTGAATCAGATAGTGGAAAATCCAGTGGAGTGTTGCCCTGGGACTGGATGTAGCTCACTGTGTTAGTGGGTGAACCAGGATAAATTTTTGTGGTCAGGTTCTCTCTACCCTTAACTCTTTATATTTGTTTTAACTAATCCAGTGGAGGGTTTTAGAAAAGTTGTTATATAAATCCACGCAGAAAACAATCTTTTCTTCATAAGAAAAACGTTTCAAAAGCTTTTTATCCAACCTTCTGAGTTGCATCAGCAAGTTGTTGAACTCCCAGTTTCGGAAGGTTGCTTAAACATTTCTAAATCAGTTTTCTTGTTAAAGGGTTTTAAAAAAAATCTGCAAAAAATTTTAAAACACTATTCAACCCCCCTTCTAGTGTTTCCTTTGGTTCTAACATGGACGAGTGAACCTAGCAGGTCCATTGTTTCAAGAAGAAAATAGGGAAAGGTATTTCGAATGTTTTCATATCTTAAGAAAGAATTCGAAATATTTCTTGAAATTGGCTTCAGCATTGGATTTCGAATTTGAAGGATTCAGATAGGAAAGTCTAATACCTTTAGTAGAAGTAGGAACTTTGTTGGGAGGTCAAATGCTACTTTTTCCTTCGAAAATAGAATTTAACCAGAATTGAAGTAACCAAAAGGGATCACAAAATACCCCTATTGGCTTTGGTTGCCTCAAAACTGAGACACCATCATCTAAAGAATGGTACAAACTGGCTAAGAGAAGTCTAGCAAAATCTATCTTAGTTCCCTCATCAATGAGTTGAGCCATAGGAATTAAAGAAGAAGGGACCTGTACATATGTCAAACAAAATACAAAGGCAGAAAGCCACAGGAACCAAAAAAGCAACATATTCTTTGTCAGAAACTATATCGGAAGTAGACATGTTGGCAAGAATAAATTGGTTATGAGTGGGCTTTTTCATATCTAGTTTGATTTGAGGAAAAATTGGTTTCAAATCAGGAGTATAAACAGAACCTTGAGGAGTCAGCCCAGTAATGACTGCTATTTCAAAGAGAGTGGGAGAAATCATTCCATAAGCAGTGAAAAAGGTGTTAGTGGTTCTATTCCACAAAAACAGGAAGGCTATCAACATGGTATAATTATAGTTCAGGCTATATCTACTGAGTTGAATGAAGTCGAAAATACCAAGTGTTTCCCATTCAGTTTTTTTGGCCTTCTGAATTCGATCAAGACATGCGATATAAGAAGTTTTGTTCGAAAAAGGAGCAGTTTTAAAAACTTTATGCCGAAGGTCATCTAGAAAATCCATTCGAATAGGATTTTCGAAAGCTAGAATATGCTTATTTGAATGAGCAGGAAAAAAGGAAGAAGAGTTCTTTAGATGATACGTGTCATAAGGACCAATGAAAGCATAAGTTTTTCCAGCAACAGAGTAAGGAATAAGTACCTGAGATTTCCAAATCAAAAGTTTTTCTGATTCTGCTTGAGGATCAGAGATAAGTTCCTCTTGATCTCGAGTAACCATTTCTCCATAAGTAAGGATGGTCGAAAGATCACTAGTTGCCATAGTTGGATGAATTTTCGAAAAGAAAGAAGAGAAATTCGAAAAAAGAGAACACTTTGAGGATTTAGAGAATTCAAAAATTCAAGAGAGGATTTACTGAGAGTGAAAACTTGGAGTGGTGAAAAATGAGAGTAAAACCTACGTATTTATACTAAGGTTAGAAGTTGAAAAGTTACTCCGAGTATTAAGGCGTGTTGAAGAAGATAAAATTTGATAGAAGGTGAAAAGATAAGGGTTATCTTCTTTGAGAAGTTTTATTTAAAAATTGAAAATTTGAAATTTCCCGCCAAAAATCTTGGTAAAATATTCTATTTCTTAGAATTTAAATTTCGAAATAAGAATATTTTGGGGGGCATCTGTTAGGGCTGGAAATTTTACTAAGTTATAATTATAGAAGATTCCTATTTTAAAGGCAATATTCGAATGAATCTTAATAAGAAAGGAAATTTCTGATTTGAAATCTTGATTAAAGTAAAATTCAAAATTTATATCTGAAGGGTATTTCAAATATTTTGCAGTAGTTAATGCCTTTGTCAATTAGAATCCTTGAATGATTTACTTAAGGATTTCGAATAAAAATTAACAATAAAAGGCATAAAGATTTCGAATTTTATTGATATAAAGATAGAAACTTGTACAAGGGAATTGAATTCAAAACTGGATTTCATTCATACAATAAGCTATAAGGTAAAATTCGAAATACAATAGAATGCTTGCAAGTTACAGAAGAAAACTCGAACTATATAAAATTACAAATGAAATGATAATGAATTACAAGGAAAGTAGTTCGAAATAAAAGTCTTCATCTCTCTTCTTGAAATTTTGGAATCATCAAATTTCCCTTTCTTCGAGTCTCCTGGGCTTCGAAGAAGAAGAAGAAGACTTTGTGGAAGGCAAAGCTTATGAGTGAGCATTCTTTCTCAGTAATCATCTCGTATATAATACTTCTTTTCTATTTCGAATAAGGGAGTTAGTTAAATAAAAGACAAACAGATAAACATCCCCTATAATTCAAATAGAGGGTAAAACCTAGGTGGAGATCTTCCAGGAAAATTCGAAGAAGACACAAATATCACCACCTAACAATTTACACAAAAGAGGTCATCATCCATAATTTGATTCTCCTCTTTCTCCCCTTTCTTCCCAAGACTTGGGTATCAACCTATGATGAGGAGGGAGATGGAAGTGCAACAAAAGACATAGGCACTCCCATCGAAGTGGAGAAATCTAAGGCATTATTAGGTAAAAGTACCAATTATATGCCCACTTTTGGTTATAACGTTCGACCCAAAGACCAAAAGACTTAGAAACATTTCTAACATTGGTCAATACGTCAACCTAAAATTGAATGAAATCACTCGAAGCTTAGGTCGTGTAGAAACACAGGGAAACACTAGAAGGGGGGTTGAATAGTATTTCTTTATATTTTTTAAAAGCTTTTTGAAAACAACAAGTTACAAACAGTTTCAGACAAGTTTATGGGGGCTGTCTGAAGTTTTTGGATGGCTCCTGAAAATATATTTTAAAAGGTTTCTTTGCTTTTAAAATATTTAGAATAGCTTTTCAACACCCTTGATATTAATATAAACGAATTGACAAGAGATAAGGGATAGAAAACTTAGCCAAGGATTTATCCTGGTTCACTCACTACAACTGTGAGCTACCTCCAGTCCCAATGCCAACAAGCACTTGGATTTTCTCTTAATCTTTCACAAAGATTACAAGTATTCTTTTACAGTCAAGCCTCTTCAGTCTCTACAACCAAGTATTGTTTTACAGACAAGCCTCTCCAGGCTCAAACAGAGATTACAATGAAAAAGAGTTTAAGCTTTTAAACTACATAAGTTTGAAGCTCAAACCTATTACAATGTACAGCTAAAAACTGAGGTATACTCAGGATATGAAAATACAAAGTGTACAAAGAATTTTATCAGAGTGATTTTCTTGAAGAAAAAAATTGCAGCGTTTTGATTCTCTTTTTCTATATGTTCTTCTCTCACAGGATGATGGTCTTCATAAGGGGTATTTATACCCAGAGTTTAATCCGTTGAAAAACCACCGTTTAGAGATAGCATTAAATGCTATACAATCCGTTGTGAGACATACTTCTGAGCATCCTGACATTTCTGACACAGTACAAGGTTGCATCTGCCAAAAGCTGCTTCAGGAATTGCTGCGTTACTGCGTTTGCAGAGATTTCCTCAGTGGTGTATGAAATTCAAATGCACCAGGAAAGGCCTCTGTGTTTGTTGCCATAAATGTGTTCCAAAACGTACAAGCAGCAGAGACTCAGAAAAGTCTTCACGCAAGGTTTCAGCAAAGATGCCACGTCATAACTAAAGCTTCAGACGGCTTCCAATCTTCAGACGGGTTCCAGTCTTCAGACAGGTTCCAGTCTTCAGACGGGCTTGGCTCTTCAAACAGCTTCAACACTTAAGACAGGTTGACCACTTCAGAAGGCCTGTTTCCCTCAGATGACTTGAAGCACTTCTTAAAGACTTATAAAGCGTATTGTGGCTTGCTGAAATCACAGATAAAAATTAAACACTTAAGAGTATCTGTGAAAATAAATAATGTAAATTTGTTAATCATTAAAACTTGGAAATATTGCTGTCTTAAAACATCATAAAATCTCTTATGATATTTTTGAGACTCAACATTCTCCCCCTTTTTAATGATGACAAATTTATTTTAAAACTGTAAAATCTGAAAGGTGTATGTGAGAATAAAATAGCTTTTAATAATGACTCCCCCTCAGATAATGAACTTAATAGTTCTTCTTTGCTCCCCCTGAGTCCTGTAGCACTTCACATTTGAATCAGATTTTTGTTAGTTTTAGTACTCCCCCTTTTGTCATCAATCAAAAGGGAATCCAGAGCATAACAACAACAGAAATCAAAAGGATAATCATGAAGTATAAACTCAGAAAAAAATCATGCAGGGAACAACTGATATATTCATCATAAAAAGTTTCAGACAAGCATAGAAATTTAAACACATTGCCAGAGATAAAAACAAACATGGCTACATCACAGACTAGCCAAATTTCTTCAACAAAGCATCCTTCAGCAAAGACATGAGATCATCCCTTGTCTTGTCCAATTGAGAGAGAAGGGCAGACTTCATATCTTCTTGAGCATTTTTGATCTCTTGCTGTTCATGAAGAATCTGATCTTGCTTAGCTATGAGTTCAGTCTTGTGCAAAGCCAGAGTCTGTTCTTGTTTGGCAAGAAGCTCAGCATTGGCTTTCTCCAGCTTCTGTATCTTGAACCTCAGTCTTCTATTCTCTTCTTCAAAGTCAGGTGCTGACTCATAAAAAATAATTTTAATGTATCTGCACACAAAACTCAGCGCATCAAATCCTGGAAGCAGTCCATATTTATGAGGATGATAGACTGGATGAAAGAAGGTTCCAATGGGGTTGATCATCTCCCATTCTTCATGAAAAGGTGCAGTCAAAAGTGGGAAGTGTTGTCTGATAAACATATACTGCACAATCATGGATCTCCCATAGTCAATGAGAGAGTCTTCATCAGGTCCAGTTGACCCAGATGAGGATCCAGCATCCTCTCTGATTTTTCAGTAAGAGCTCCAAACTCTGTCCCTGAGACTGTGATCCATGCCTCCACCTTGCTTTCTGACAATGGCTGGTAGATGCTTCCATTCGCTTGGTGACAAAGGTTTGAAGGGGTCTGTGTAAACCTTGGGTTCTTTAAACTTATCAGCAGAACCTTCCTTCAGAGGATACCTAGGAATGATCCTGTCAGGTTGCGCCAGAATTTTAGTGCTTGGCCTGATAGAAGCATTTCTAGGTGGCCTGTAACCTCTCATGCCAACCCAGTTCAGATGATTTCTTTGAAACAATTCTCCTTCTGTGCACAACTTTCTGACAAAACACCACTCATCAGTACTCATCTTCAGACAATCATCTTCAGAACAGGGATCAAGTGGAGCCCACTTGTGTTCAGGAACTACCACTCCCTTTCTGATCTTTTCAAGCTGTCCAGAGTATTGACCATCAAGGCTTCCAGTATACTTTCTCCTTTCAGCTTCAGCAGTGTGCAAGATAAGTCCTTGATGCATGTAGATGGGGGGTGTATCCTTGAAAAACATCAGCTCTTCATAAAGGTTAGGGAATTTCGGCACTCTTTCCCTTTCAAAGAAGGGTCCCTCATACCTTTTGTGGGGCACTTCAGCTTCTTCTGCATACTGAGAGTCAGTAAGAGGATAGGCATAAGGATCAAAAGTGGGTTCTGTGAAGAAATCCCTACTTTTGGGTCCAAGCCTAAGATGTGCAGGTAGCATGCTTCCTTTCCACACACAATGATGGGTCTCCTCAGCAGAGTTTTCAGATCTGTATGATTCTGATGATGATGAGGAGGATGATGAAGATGGTGATGGTGATGGTGATGGTTCTTCCTTTTCTTCAGACAAGATAGGTTGTTCATCAACCTTGTCTGAAACTCCCTCTTCTGAAACAACCTCTCTGTGAACTTGTTCAAACTTTTCTTCTTCTTCCTTCTCTTCTGGAAACCCCTTTTCTGGTGATGAAGGTGGTGAAGGTGTAACATTGTCAAACCTCACCCTTATTGGTTTGTAGGGTTCCTTTGGAGGTTCCTCTTTCTGAATTTTGATTTTCTTGACTTCCCTTTCTGCCTCCTCCCTTTCAGCTTGCTTTTCTTCTCTTCTCCTTTTGAAATAAAGATTGTCTTTGACAAACTTCTGATATTTATCTGCCATGTCTATAGCATCTTGTTTACTAGAAATACTCCTAGTGATTCTTGTGGTGATTTCAGGAGCACTAGTAAGAAACTTGCTTATTCTTTTCTTCCTCATGGCAGCACTGGATCTCTTTCTTTTCTTGGTTCCTTCAGCCAAGGCAGCTAGCCTTTCTTTTTCAGCTAAGGCAATCTGTGTAGATACTGCATAAGCATGATCAGCCTTCTCTTGTTCTAACTTCTTCTCCAATTCTTGATTTTCAATCATAGTAGCAATTGCAGCTACCTTGATCAATTCAGGATCAGAGGGACAGGCAGCAACAGGTGGTGCAGCAATAGCATCAGCATCAGCAACAGGTTCCTCATGTGCCTTTCCTTCTAGATTAGAAGTAGGCTCAAGAGGTTTTGCTCCTTCAGACTTTTGACCCACAATTTCAGACGACTTTGTCAAAGTCTTCTGAACAGGTTCAACAGTCTTAAGGTGCAACTTAGGGTTTGCTGGTGCCACCTTTGCAGCACTCCTAACTGGTAGCTTCGGCAGCTTAGGTTGAGGGGAGGGCTTGGATGCAACAAACTCATCCTTCCTTATGTCCCCTTGAAGTTCAAGCTCCAGAACTTCAAAAGCAGCTCCACTTCTAGATGCCTTCTCTAACAGTAAACTCTCCTTCATAGTAGGAGAAGAATGTCTTGGAATGAGAGGGTTCTTCAGCTTCATACTGGTAATATTGGCCTCACCAAAAAGAGCAGGTGCTTTGTGATCAAACTTAAGAGGTACTCTGAAATGCATCAGTACCTTGGTGATAAGTAAATTGTGAGTAAGGCTTCCAGCAGAATCCCTAATCTTCTTCTGAATGTGGAACATAAGCATCTTTGGGAGATTCATCTTCTTCTTCAGCAATAGGTTGATCAAGCAGAATCTCTCAAGTTCAGAGACATGGTTTCTGCTTCCACTCTTAGGGAAAATGCATTGCCCTAGAATGGCATGAAGAACTCTAACTTTATCCAGCATGTTCTTTGAGTCAGCGCTCTGAGGCTTCGCTGTTCCATACAGCATCTTGGTGAACTTCTCAGAACCACCATTTCTTCCTTCCCATCCTGGAGAGAAGACCTCTCCTTCAGCTTGTACACCAGTCACCTTGGAAAGAATATCGGCATCTATGAAGATGGACTCTCCAAGAACTTCAGCTCGGATGCTTTCATATTCACCTTTGTTGTTTGGAATTCCTCTTACTGAAAACCAGAAATCAATGATGCTTTGTTCATTCCAAGAGCAATCAGTTTTCTCAAAGAATGAAGTCTAACCAGCAGCATCAAATTCCTCAAAAAGGTCCATGCCCAGATCACTGAGACCCTGAAGATCAACACCTTTGGACTTGACAATCTTCCCTCCAGAGCTTGTCTTCTTTGGTGCCATTGCAGTTGCAGACAAAAGCTTCGAGCAGAAAACTGTTGTGAGAGAGAAGATGAAGTTGAAGAGTGAGCAGAGAGAAAATGTGAGCCTTCTTCAATATGGAACCTCCTTTATTATATAGACACCCACGATGCAATGATGGCATGTACTGGCTGCGCAGACATTGGGTAACGTGCAGAGTGGAAGAGACAAAATAAATGGCATTCAACCGTCTCAGATAGCCACGTCATCATTTTATTTCAGACAAGTGAATAATTTCAGACAACTAATGAAATTTCAGAAACCCTAAAATTTCAGACATGTCACAATTTCAGACATACTGAGATTTCAGATGTTCATTTCAGACAACATACAATGTCAGTTAGAAAATGCATGTATGTTCAGATTATTACATATGAACTTAAATCTGACTTCAGTCAGAGGTTTTGTGAATATATCTGCCCATTGAAGCTCTGTTTCAATGAACTTTATATCAAAAACACCTCTCTAAACATAGTCTCTAATGAAATGATGCTTGATTTCTATATGCTTTGCTCTAGAATGTTGAATGGAGTTTTTAGACAGATTAATGGCACTTGTATTATCACACAAAACAAGTATAACAGATATAGGAATATTAAAATCCTCAAGCTGATACTTCACCCAAAGGAGTTGTGAACAACAACTTGCTGCTGAGATGTATTCAGCTTCAGCTGTTGATAATGCAATGGTGCTTTGCCTTTTACTTGACCAGCTGATCATGTTGCCTCCAAAGAAGTGACAACCTCCACTGGTGCTTTTTCTTTCAATTCTGTCTCCAGCAAAGTCAGCATCACAGTATCCTATTATTCTGCACTCTTTGTCTTTCTTATAGCAAAGACCAAGATTAGTAGTACCTTTAAGATATCTAAAAATCCTCTTAACAGCTTTGTAATGAGTAATTCATGGATCTGATTGAAATCTAGCACAAAGACACACACTGAACATAATGTCAGGTCTGCTTGCTGTTAGATACAATAAAGAACCAATCATTCCTCTATACAAAGTCTGATTCACTGGTTCTTCATTCTCATCTTTGCTTAAATTTGCAGAAGGATGCATAGGAGTTGACATAGGCTTGCAATCATTTAAATTAAACTTCTTAAGCATTTCTTTTGTATATTTCTCTTGATGAATCCATATACAATTAGAATCTTGCTTAATTTGAAGTCCTAAGAAAAATTTTAATTCACCCATTAGGCTCATTTCAAATTCAGATTGCATTAATTCAGAAAACTCCTTGCAAAGAGAAGAATCAGTGGAACCAAATATAATGTCATCAACATATATCTGGACTAGCATGAGACCTTTGTTAGACTGTTTTCTAAAAAGAGTTGTGTCAACTTTTCCTCTTTCAAAACCATTTTTGATAAGAAAATTGCTCAATCTGTCATACCAAGCTCTTGGGGCTTGTTTTAGACCATAGAGAGCCTTTTTCAATTTGAAGACATAATCTGGGAAAGTGACATCCTCAAAACCAGGGGGTTGTCTAACAAAGACTTCTTCTTCAATGAAACCATTGAGAAAAGCACTTTTAACGTCCATTTGATATAGCTTGATGCCATTATTTATAGCATAAGACAATAAAATTCTAATTGCTTCTAACCTGGCCACTGGGGCAAAGGTTTCTGTGAAATCAATTCCTTCTTGCTGATTGTATCCTTGAGCCACAAGCCTTGCCTTGTTTCTGACTACTTTGCCTTCTTCAGACAGCTTGTTTCTGAACACCCATTTGGTTCCAATAATAGTTTTCCCATTGTGTTTAGGAACAAGGGTCCAGACATCACTCCTAGCAAATTGATTTAACTCTTCTTGCATGGCTAGGATCCACCCTTCATCATGCAGAGCTTCATCAATATCTTTGGGTTCAACTTCAGACAGGAGAGCCAGTGAATTCAGATTCCTGAACTTTGATCTTGTCTTCACTCCTTCTGAAGTGCTCCCAATAATTTGCTCTTTAGGGTGATGTGACTTGTATCTCCAATCAGTTCTGTGAATGGGTACAGCATCTGTCTGAGACTCAACATTTGTCTGAAGAGGTTCAGTAATAGTAGGCACTTCAGACAACTGCTCATCTTTCAAGTTGTTGTTGTCCTTTAGCTCCATTCCTACAACTAGAGTTCTAGAGTTATAAACTCTGTAAGCCTTAGATGTTTCAGAATAACCTATGAAAAATCCTTTGTCAGATTTTGCATCAAACTTTCCAAGATCATCCTTTGTGTTAAGTATAAAACACTCACAGCCAAAGGGATGAAAGTAAGATATGTTGGGTTTTCTTCCTTTCCACAATTCATAAGGAGTTCTTTTAAGAATTGGTCTTACCAATATTCTGTTTTGAAGGTAGCAAGCTGTGTTAATAGCTTCTGCCCAGAAGGATCTTGGTAGATTGCATGAGTTGAGCATGGTTCTTCCCATCTCTTGCAGACTTCTGTTCTTTCTCTCAACAACCCCATTTTGTTGAGGTGTTCTAGCCACAGAGAAATTGTGTGAGATCCCATTCTCATCACAGAACATTTCAAAGTTTGCATTTTCAAACTCTCCACCATGATCACTTCTGATGACAGATATACAGAATCCTTTTTCATTCTGTACCTTATTACAGAATATTGTGAAATTCTTAAAAGTTTCATCCTTGCTTCTAAGGAATATAACCCATGTGTATCTAGAATAGTCATCAACAATGACCAAACCATATTTCTTACCACTAATGCTTTCTGTTCTAATAGGACCAAACAAGTCAATATGCAATAGTTCTAGAGGTCTGCTAGTAGAAACAACAATTTTACTCTTAAATGAGTGTCTTGTTTGTTTCCCTTTCAGACAGCTTTCACATAAAATGTCAGATTTGTATGAAAGCTTGGGTAAGCCTTTAACCATATTGTATTTTGCTAATCTTGAGATTAATCTCAAGCTGGCATGCCCAAGTCTTTGATGCCAAATCTATTTTTCATCTTCAACAGAAATAAAACATTTAACATTTTGACTTGCTAGTTCCTCTAGATCAATTTTGTACACATTGATGTGCCTTTTAGCAGTAAAAAGGATTTGATCAGAAGAGTTTTTGACTATACAACCTTCCTTAGTGAAAGAGACCACATATCCACTGTCACATAATTGACTTATGCTCAGTAGGTTGTGTTGAAGTCCTTCCACTAGGAGAACATTTTTAATAAGGGATAAAGGTGACATACCTACAGTCCCTATTCCTGTGATCTTCCCTTGCTGGTTTCCACCAAAGGTGACCACACCTCCATTTCTTGGTCTAAGGTTTTGGAACAAAGACCTTTCTCCTGTCATGTGTCGCGAGCATCCACTGTCCAGGTACCATTTGTGGTGTCTCTTTTGTCCTGTTAAACACATCTGCAACAGGAATAATCAAGTTTTTAGGTACCCATATTCTTTTGGGTCCTCTTTTGTTAGACCTGGGTGTCGGTCTCTTTTTGTGTTTACACTGAGTCACATTGTGTCCAGCTTTTCCACAGTGAGAACACCCAGTAACCTTTCCCTTGCCTTTTTCAACATTAAAAATATGAGGTTCAGGCATGTTATAATCCCAAAAGCCTAAGCCACTTTTGTCAATGGAATGTCTTTGATCACCAAGTAATCTGTTCAAATTATCAGTTCCTTTGACAAACTTAGCTAAGTCTTTTGTCAGTTGCTCAACTTGCTTCTGAAGTTTTATATTTTCTTCAGACACATGTTGAGAACTACTGACTTCAGACACAAGGATCTTTTCCTTGAGCATAATATTTTCTATTTCAAGGGCTTCATATTTATTACACATTTCTGTGTGAGCCTTGGATAGATTCTTATACTCTTGAAATAGTTCCTTGGAGCTTTCCATCAGATCATCATACATTTCTTGAAGGGTTAAAGGAAATACCTCTTCTTCAGAGCTGTCTGATGATGGCAGACTGGCCATAAGACATAAGTTGGCCTCTTCTGAAGTATCTTCTTCTTCTTCAGAAGTAGATTCATCAAGGTCTTCCCATGTTGCCATTAGTCCCTTCTTCTTTTTGAAGAACTTCTTCTTTTTGAATGTGTTTTTCTTCAACTTAGGACACTCAGCCTTCATGTGACCTGGTTGTTTGCATTCAAAACAAATAATTTTGTCATTTTGAAAATCTTTACCTGTCTTACCTCCTTTAGAAGTTGAAGGTTGATTCCTTCTGAACTCTCCTCTGTTTTGGATCATTCTTTTGATCTTCCTACTTAAAAGAGCAAGATCATCATCTCCTGAGCTATCTTCAGAATCCTCGTCTGTTTTTGAAGTTTCCTCAGCTTGCATAGCCTTCATCTTGCCATGCCTAGACTGACTGGTCTTGGAGTTTAGAGCCAGAGATTTCTTCTTGTTGTCATCTTCTCCAAGCTCAAGCTCATGAACCTTGAGAGATCCCAGAAGTTCCTCCATTCTAAGAGAGTTTAAGTCTCTTGCCTCTTGAATGGCAGTAACTTTGGGTCTCCAGGTCATAGGCAAGCTTCTTAGAATCTTTCTGTTATCATCTCCAGATTCATAAGTTCTGCCCAAGGACCTGAGTCCATTTGTAATGGTCTGAAACCTCCCAAACATCTGATCAATGGTTTCTGTTTCTTCCATTTTGAACATCTCATATTGATGTATGAGCATACTAATCTTGGATTGCTTGACAGTTTCAGTCCCTTCATGGGCTGCTGCAAGAGTATCCCAGATTTCCTTGGCAGATGTACAACCATGCACCTTCTCATATTCTGATTTGTTCAATGAGCATATCAGATAGAGTTTGGCTTTGGCATTCATCTGAACTCTAGCCTTCTGCTCCAAGGTCCAATCAGCCTTAGGTATAGGCACATTGTTTTGCATGGGCACATAGTCTCCATCAGTAACTACATCCCAGACATCAATGTTGTTGCTTTCAATGAACAGCTTCATACGATCTCTCCAGTAGTGATAGTCTACTCCATTGAATGTTGGGGGTCTTGTGATAGATGCACCCTCAGAGATGTATTGCCTGTTGTTGTTTGCAGCTTCAATCTGGATCTTTTAGTCCTCAACACTTGTTAGGTGCTCAACCCTGAGTTAAGCTCTGGTACCAACTGTAGAAACACAGGGAAACACCAGAAGGGGGGGTTGAATAGTATTTCTTTATATTTTTTAAAAGCTTTTTGAAAACAACAAGTTACAAACAGTTTCAGAAAGGTTTATGGGGGCTGTCTGAAGTTTTTGGATGGCTCCTGAAAATATATTTTAAAAGGTTTCTTTGCTTTTAAAATATTTAGAATAGCTTTTCAACACCCTTGATATTAATATAAACGAATTGACAAGATATAAGGGATAGAAAACTTAGCCAAGGATTTATCCTGGTTCACTCACTACCACTGTGAGCTACCTCCAGTCCCAATGCCAACAAGCACTTGGATTTTCTCTTAATCTTTCACAAAGATTACAAGTATTCTTTTACAGTCAAGCCTCTTCAGGCTCTACAACCAAGTATTGTTTTACAGACAAGCCTCTCCAGGCTCAAACAGAGATTACAATGAAAAAGAGTTTAAGCTTTTAAACTACACAAGTTTGAAGCTCAAACCTATTACAATGTACAGCTAAAAACTGAGGTATACTCAGGATATGAAAATACAAAGTGTACAAAGAATTTTATCAGAGTGATTTTCTTGAAGAAAAAAATTGCAGCGTTTTGATTCTCTTTTTCTATATGTTCTTCTCTCACAGGATGATGGTCTTCATAAGGGGTATTTATACCCAGACTTTAATCCGTTGAAAAACCACCGTTTAGAGATAGCATTAAATGCTATACAATCCGTTGTGAGACATACTTCTAAGCATCCTGACAATTCTGACACAGTACAAGGTTGCATCTGCCAAAAAGCTGCTTCAGGAATTGCTGCGTTGCTGCGTTTGCAGAGATTTCCTCAGTGGTGTATGAAATTCAAATGCACCAGGAAAGGCCTCTGTGTTTGTTGCCATAAATGTGTTCCAAAACGTACGAGCAGCAGAGACTCAGAAAAGTCTTCACGCAAGGATTCAGCAAAGATGCCACGTCATAACTAAAGCTTCAGACGGCTTCCAATCTTCAGACGGGTTCCAGTCTTCAGACGGGCTTGGCTCTTCAGACAGCTTCAACACTTAAGACAGGTTGACCACTTCAGAAGGCCTGTTTCCCTCAGATGACTTGAAGCACTTCTTAAAGACTTATAAAGCGTATTGTGGCTTGCTGAAATCACAGATAAATAATTAAACACACTTAAGAGTATCTGTGAAAATAAATAATGTAAATTTGTTAATCATTAAAACTTGGAAATATTGCTGTATTAAAACATCATAAAATCTCTTATGATATTTTTTAGACTCAACAGGTCGAACGTAATAACCAATATCAGAAATATCTCTAGATTTCAAAGTGAAAAAATAGTAGCTAAGGAAGAAGAATTTGAGTAAAGAAAAACTCAAAAGATTAAAAAGAAAGTTACTTTTCTAGAAGAGAAGAGAGGTAATTTTAAAGAAAACTTACTTCCAAGATGAGTAAAAATGAAAATGAAAGGTAACTATTTGAAAGGAAAATTGATAAGCAATACCATAAATGCTTAAACATAAAAATCAGTGGAAACTAATTAAAATTATCAGTAAGTTTCATCTGATAAATCAGTTTTTGATAAAAAGTGTGAAGCAAGAGAGCCAATCATAAGATGAAAGATGGCTTATGAAGGAAACATACAAAATGCGATATACGTTTCATGAAGTAAGATTTCAAATTCACTGTCAACCAGATATAAGAATTCTCAGACTTAGAATAATTTCTAAGGTTTAGAGCTATTAAAATTCGAACTTGAGACAGCCAGAATCCTCAAGAAATTCGAATCTGACTTAGTCATTTTTAGCTGAAAGATTTCGAATATTACTGGTGCAGAAGCATTGAAGAATTCGAATCCCACATGACTAGAATAACTCAAAATTTTGAATTAGAAACCTAGTCATGTTATATGAAGAATTCGAATTAGAAGCTTAGTCAAGTTGCTTGAAGATTACGAAGTGAAGACTTAACCAAATTTACTGGAGGATTCAAGTTCAGACTCTGCAACATTTCCTGAAGATTTCGAGTCAAGGGAAAGACAAAATCCATGGAGATTTCGAATGAAGACTTAGACAAATTATATGAAGATTTCGTGTCAAAATTCAAACAACAGAAAGCACGTGGAAAACATCTAATGAAGACAGGACACATGTGTGGTCTTAGATTAGGCAGTTGGGATTCTGTCTTATGTGTCTAATGTAAATTAGTTGACCGTTAGGGTCAAAATTCTATAAATAAGTCAAAGTAGCAAGTCCTAGAGACGAATCTTTCTCCATTCTACATACTTTAGACTTACTCGAAAAAAGCATATTGTCTACCATTATTACGACTACTTGCTCATCCGAGGAAACTCAAGAAGTATGTCAGTTTGAGAATTTGTCAAACTTTTTACATTGTTCTTCAACTTTTCAATACATTGTCTTAAACTTTCTTTTATTTTCTTGCACTTACTTTTACTTTTCAATTTACATTGTTTCTTGATCTTTACTTTTTCTACTTCTTACTTCTTAATTGCATCACTTTATTTTAGAATCCACCATGAGGACTTGATTCTAGTCCCAAATTGTTCATAGGAATCTTTAACTTTGATTTAACCAAAAATCACCACAAACAATTACTTGATGCAGAATATCCTAAAAACACTCCATCATCAGCTTTAGCATCAAATTTGCCAATATTATCTTTGTTATTATTCAGTATGAAACATTTACATCCAAAAACTTTCAAATGAGAGATATTTGGTTTCTTACCCTTGAAAAGCTCATATGGAGTCATTTTAAGAAAAGAACGAATCAAAATTCTGTTTTGAACATAGCAAGCAGTGCTCACAACATTAGCCCAAAAATATTTAAGTAAATCATTTTCATTAAGCATTGTCCTTGCTAGTTCAATTAGTGATTTATTTTTCCTTTCCACAACTCCATTTTGTTGAGGAGTTCCTGGAGCAGAAAAATTATGATCAAAGCCATTTTCGTCACAAAACTTTTCAAATTCATCATTTTGAAATTCTCTTCCATGATCACTTCTCAAAGATTTTATTTTCAAATCTTTTTCATTTTAAATTCTTCTAGCAATTTTGATGAAAGCTAAAAGCATTGTTTTTAACAGATACAAAATGCAATCCAAGTGATGGCAACTTCCAGTGGAACTCTGAGCTGGTAGAGGAGCTGAAATGGAGCCTGGCACTGACTTGGGCGTATGGAGCTAGACCAAGCCTTGGTCAACCATGTTTTGGTCAACCCTCCCATGGTCAACCTTTGACATTTGACCACCCTTGACCAAGTCAAAAAGAAGACTTCATCTTAAATAGGAATGAAACAAACAAATAAATAGCACATGTTTGTAATTTTTCCTTTTCTTCCTAGTGGTTTAATTAAAATTGTAATTAGAATTACTTGTGGTTTAATTAGAGCTTTTTCACCCATCTTTTATTTTTCCCCATTTCCCTCTCCTTTTGGTCGCTCCTTCCCCTATAAATAGGGAGGCCCCTCCCTTGTATTTCATAACTTTGATGAATAGTAAAGGCATTCTGCCCAATTTCCTCCTCATGTGTGAGTATTGAAGGCTTGGTGATTTTGCTCAAACCAACTAGAGACTTATCCGATTCTCTTGGAACAGTGGTGTCTAGCACTGGGACTTATCTGCTATGGGGGTTGCCTTCTTTAATGGCGTCCAAACCATCTCTTTCTCTTCCACTTTTTCTTTCATTTTCTCTCATTTTCCTTTGGTTTCTTGCGCTATATTAGTTGCTGCCCATCCGTGTAATTGCTTTAATTTTCAATTCTAACCGGTTGTTTTTGCTCAATTCTAGATCTGTAACCTTCCTGCTATCAATTGGTCATCTGAGCTTTGATGGATTGAGCAAATTGGGACTGTTTTTGGGGATGTTTGGCTGCTACACTTGGGCTCTCTTTGTGCAGAATTTTCACCCAAAAACTTGTGTAGTTCTTCATCTAATTCATTTGTAATTTGGACTCTGAACTGTTCTTAGGCCCGAGGTGCCTTTCCGCTGCTTTCAACTTGGTTGATTTGCTTTCAATTGCTTGAATTAGAGGGGTTTTGGTGCGTTAAACACCACCCCTAGGTGTTTGATGAATTGCCTCTTCTAAGTGCTAATACTTGTTCATGAGTGATTCTTGCAAATTAACTGTTATAACTGTTGTTTGTCGTGGAGTGTGGTAAGTGGAGGCATTGTTGTCTTCATTTTCCAAAGATCGTTCACCTACATTTTCTCCCCGTTCCACCATTAATTTGTTCATTCCCCATATAACTTGTTCATATTATCATCTCTTTACTTTCTGCTTTTAATTTTTCGCCATTTAATTTCAGCTTCTCCCCATCCTTTTAATTTCTGTCATCCCCTTTACATTCTGCCATTTACTTTTTTTCCTCCCTATCCTTTTAATTTCTGCCATCTCCTTTACATTGTGTCATTTACTTTTTGTTCTCCCTATCCTTTTAATTTCTGCCATCCCCTCTACATTTCTGCCATTTACTTTCTGTCCTCCCCATCCTTTTAATTTCAGTTTCCCCTTTTACTTGCTTGTCATTTATTTTTGCGCAATTTTCTTCCTTATTTTTTGCCATTGTTGCGCATTTTGTTGTGGCACTATCTTGTTCAATTTTCTACTCCTGTTCTATTTGTCTATTTGGCATTCTGATTGCAAAATTGAATTGATTGCTATCTCTACCTTGGACTTTCCCTGTTTGATTGTGCAAAACGCTCACTGTTAGGCTACTTTTTGGTTCATAAAGTTGGAAGAAAATCAATAAATTTGAATTGTTGATTTTCCTTTAAAATTTAATTCCCATCTTAAAATTGAACCAAGCGCGTTTCCAACTTCGTTTTGTGTTTGTATAATCAACAATGAAGTACTAAGCAATTTTTTGGAATTTTTTTCAATCAAGTTGCCATTCCGTTTTAATTTACAGTTTTAGAATTCAGCTTGTCTGTTTTGTTTCCTGGTACCGTTTTGGACCAATTGTAATTAAAAAATCTTGCAAAAAATAATTTAGGTAGATTTCTATTTTTTGTAATTTTGTACAAATTTCTGTAATTTTCTGTTGGGGCAAAGAGAAAAGAAAAAGAAGAAGCAAAAAGAATTAAAAAAATATATATTGCCAAAAATACAAAAAAAGGTGCAAAAAGACAAAAGAGTGCAAAAGTCAACAAGGAAAAAGTAAAAAGACACCCAAAAAGTCAAAATTAAAAAAAATAGAGAAAAGCAAAAAAAAACAACAAAAAGAAAGCCCAACAATACAGTTGACATATTACTGTAACTTTTCACTTCATTTCTTTGTATACAGTATTTTTGAGTTGTAATAGCTGTTTTTCGGATCCGGATCCTCTCCTGCCTCTCCAGCAAACTTTAGCTACGGAATAACTAGGAAATCAAAATCCGTAGTTATTCCGTAGTTATTTCGTAGCTAATGTTGTCTGGAGAGGTAGGAGAGGCTGGAGACGATCCTTACACCTGTTTTTCCCAAAATATGACTCTTTGGAAACTCTTCTTTCAAAGAACTTACCAAAAACCAATTCTCTTTGCAATTTCTTTTGTCTTGTCTTGTTTGTATTCTATTCTTGTGTATAAGCTTTCTTGAGTGCCTGCTTTTCTTGTTTGTCAATATAAATTCCTTGTTTTGTCTTAGGCAATTCCTATTCCTTTCAGTAGCTATTTTCTTTTGCTCGTGCATTTCTATTTGGGAAGGGTTAAGATTAAGTCTCATTGTTGGTCTTTGCAAGATCAATCTAACTTTACCTGAGTAGAAGAGGCAAGAGTGTTTTCATTATAGAAAAAGCCTAAAACGAGTGACATACACAAGTGTTGCATTCCATTGAGTGTAAACACTAAGTTGAGTGGGAAGGTCCATAAAAAAACTCTAAGACTAAAATCAATCTAGGAGAATGGAAGGAAGGAGGCAAGGGGAAAGCGCAACCATATTGTTTAGAAAAGCCTTAGAAACACCTTTAGGTGAAGAAGAGAGCAAAAAAGAGAACCTATTCCACACTAGGTGCCACATTGAAGATAAGGTATGTTTAGTAATCATAGATGGAGGGAGTAGTAGCAACCTAGCTAGCCTTAGCTTATTTAACAAGCTTAACTTACCTACTACCCCACACCCAAAACCTTATACACTTCAATGGGCGAGTGATGAGGAAGAAATTATGGTGGATAGCAAGTGAGATTAAGGTTTAACATTAGGGACTACAAAGATGAAATGACCTTTGATGTTATACCCATACAAGCCTTACACATCCTATTAGGAAGACCTTGGCAATATGAGATCAGGGTAAAATATGATGGGTTTGCCAATACCTATAGGTTCCGCCACCAAGGAATAAAATTCACACTCATGCCTATGACCTCAAAGGAAATAAAAGAAGATCAAACCACACTTAAGAGATTAATAGAACAAGAGAAAAGAGAACAAATAGAAAAAAGAAAGAAGAAAAACTTAGAAGAGAAAGTGAGGAAAATAAATCAAGAGTGCAAGAAGAGAAATAATGTTTATCTTGTGATCATTTGAATGCTAACTCTTCTAGTGAAAGCATGAGTAGGTTGATGGCAAATATTCCCAGTGTTGCAAAAAGGACAACTCAAGTTGTTGAAAGGGAGTTTCCTAAACTAACTTTCTTTATGCATGAGATGCCTCTTTCTATGCACAATTATATGCATCAAAGCATTACATGTTTGAAAAAATAAACAATGTTGATAATGCTTTAAAATCTATTGCATGTTTAGCAAAACCAACTAAGTTTAAGAGTACCATGGAACTTACTAAAAAATCATGTTTAGTCTATTCCTTTGGTCAACTTAGATTGCATGATAGGAATGATAAAAAGTTGGATTGAATATGCATGTACCTTTGGTTTGTATCTATAATGTGCATACACATTTTGGACCAAAAATAATTGTTTCATATAAAGACGTGTATTATGCTTTTGAACTAGTTAGTGAAAAGAATAAAAATTTGGATGAAGCTATCACATGTAGTAAAACTTGTTTGACATCCATAACACTTGTTGATATGCTTCATGATATGCTTGCCCAGGATGATTCTTTAAATGTTTCACCTTACATTGACACATATGATAATGTTAATATGCGTACGGTGTTATCATCTCTCTATTTGGGTAAGTACATTCCTGTTGATATGCCTTCTGAAATAAACTGTAAAAACCATTCATGGCATGAACATGTGCGATATGCTCTTAAACAAGAAGCATGTCGTAGAGTCGCAGGGCATGTTGGGATGTTATTGAAAAATATTAAGACATTTATGCCACATAGTTTCACATCTGCATTTATTTAGGAACATAGTGTAGAATATTTTGATGAATACCGCACATTGAAACACATATTGTACTTGTGTGGAATTTATTTCTGTTGGTCTCAGAGGGAATCTAGATGGGGGGGTTGAATAGATTCACAAAACAAAATTATTTAGTTAACTTTCAAAATTCGTTTTTCCCTTTAAAAAATTGCCTTTGAAATTCTTTCAAATATATTTTCAAAAATCAATTTTAACAATTTATCAGAGTTTAAAATCAAAAGATATATGTATGCAGCGGATCAAAGATATTGCAGCATGTAACATCCCAGAAATTTAGACCTAGAAGATATAAGAGAAACCATAGGTGGTTAACTAATATGAACCTTGAGGTTCTATTTTTCATGGACCTTAGAAATTTCTGAATAAAACAACACTTTTCTTGACAAACAATTTTTCTTTTCTTTTCAATACTTTTCTTTTTTTTCTATTTTCTTTCTTTTGAATTTGATAATATAAAAACAAGAAAACAACTTTTCTAAGCAAGAACTTTAACTCAGCCTTTTAAACTTTGAATTGTAAATCTCATATAACCAAGTTTCCACGCAAGAGAATAGAATTCTTATTTAAGAAAGTAGAAGAAAAACGTATAAACAAAGATAGGTGGACGTCACACTTTCAAGGCTTGAAAGATAAGTCCTTGAGATTACACACACAAAGGCAATGAACCTTTGATAAATCTCGACTCTTGACTAGCAAGAAACTTAGAGAAACACTCTCAAAGTAAAGGAAATTTTTCTGCATAAACATTCTAATCTTTCTTGCATGCATGAAGCATGTATTTATAAGAATTACAAGGCACTCAAAGGTCATGCAACCAGCTAGGTTTGCACGCCCCAAACAGCCCCAAAATACCCCTCATACATATCCCATGCAACCCTAAATACATTACTAGAAATTAAATAAATTAAAGACAAAATAAGCTAATAAAACTCAAGCTAAGTAAGCTTAATTGGCCGCAACTTCCAACCAGAATTTTGGGCACATGTGGCTGCATTATTCCTTGAATTGTAACCACCAAACATGAATTAAAATAGCTAATGAATCAGCCATTAAGTGGTCTCATGTAACAGCCCCAATTCATCAAGTTTCCATTCATTTTGTAACCTCCCTCTTCATGATGTTCGCCGCCACTTTGATAACTATTCATTCTCCAATTTACTTCCTTGTTGGCACCTCTTTGAAGACTCTTTATTCAGCCAATTGTGCACATGTTGGCCGCAAACTATGATGAAGTATTAGGCTTCTATGTGGCTCCAAAAATGGCCAGGTTCATGCGCACCTAGCAAGCTCCTTCCAACGGCTAGTAGACAAAGTTTTAATGCAATTAAACAACATTATAACCTTGTTTTGTAACCACCAGAAATTTATTCCCTTGTCTTTGTAACTTCCTAATTCTTATTAAAACAAATAAAACTAATTATATCAGCAAATTGAAGGCTAAGTTGGTCGCCCCACATGGCCTCCTTCCATGCTAAATGATGGTTCTTCAACTGGTAGTTGCATTAAATGCAACTGTCGCTTCATTTAAAGCCATGTCATCATCTTCTTTATTCTTACCTGGTTTAGTTCACATCATCAACCCAGTCTTGAGAGGGAAGTTAAAAGTAGGATGAGAATACATAGGTTAAGAGAGTGTCAGACGAGAAATTAAGGGAATTCATTAGGAACCATGAGTTTAAAAGAGTTTAGAAGAGAGACCAAGAGTTAAGCCAATCAAACTATAGGCCGAACTTAGAAGGAACTGCACCATGTATCAAAGAGAAGTATAATGGTTTAAGAATAAGGAAATGAGGTTAGGTAAAGAAGAACTAAGTTGGAAGGAGGTTTCACAAGAAGGGGTTAAGGAGGAGAGCAACATCCTAGATCTTAGCCAGTAAGTGTGAGAGAATAAGCCTTAAGGTCAAGGGAATTGATTTATCAAGAATTAGAGTGGGAAAGGATTTGGGTAAGAAGGACTAAACTAGGAGGAGGATTTATGGAGAGGAATTAGGTTTGAGAAGGAGATATTTGATCTGGAATCAAAGATGGGCAAAAACCAAGGTTGTTGCCTAATTTTGGGTTTTAAGCTTAATGACCTTGGTGCACTAAATCGCAAATATCTAGAGTTGTAGATGTCCAATTGAGGTGATTCCACTTGGGTTAGAAAGATAAGATTCGGGGCTTCAGTTTAATATGCTATATGAGAGTATTCTGAGCTCGTTTTCACCCTAAACAGACACATTTTTGCTCAGACGAGAAAGCTGTCGAGAAACAGAGAGTTTTGTGGGTGAAGCTGTGCTGAGCGCAACATGAGCGCAGCGGCCCGTCTGTTACTTTTAAAACATCAAAAAATGAGGTTTTTCTTCATTCTCCATGATTCTTCTTTCATCCCTTACATTCTATAGAGAGGGAGAACATCTTAGAGAGAGAGAGGGTGTGCTAACGTTTCCAACTTAGAGAAGGAGAAGAAGATTTCTCACCATTTCAAGGTTCCCCACTTCAAATTCATCCTCCTCCCAACCATTCCTCGTGTATTCCTAGGGTTTGGGCACTCCTAGAGGTGAGTTGGTTATCCTCCTCACTTCCCTTGAATTCTTGGGCTCCCTTTGCATGAACCCTAATTTTATCTCCCTTCCTTTCTACTATAGAGGTATGATTAATGCATAGGAGGTTTTGATTGTGTAGAGTTTCACTTATTGTATTAACACCCTAGGTGTTGAGACCATTGAATTAGGAGAGGAATTGTTATGAGTAATAATTGTTCATAATAGATTTTAAATGAGGGATAATTGACATGTATTGTAGTAGAATTGTTGGATTGAATATTTGTATGCTTGTGAACTATTGGGTATATATATGTTTGGGGACTTTAAGGAAAAGCTTCATTGTTTTATGATAGGGACTTGTAAATTCCTATATTTGAAATTACTCTTATTTCATAATTGAAGGAACATGTGTGGGTGGAGATGGTTAGGGTTTGAGGTAATTAATCAATGTTGTCAACTATAACTATTTCCTCCCCCTCATGTTAAAGGATAAGGTAATTTGTTTGACTGTGAATACTATCATCTCATGAATTGAATATGTAAACAAATGCATGAATGTATAATGAAAACAAAGAGGGGACTTCGGTCCAAAGAGGGGGTCTTGTACCCAAAATGTTTAAGAATGAAAATGTAAATGCTTGCTAATTAAGACAGGAGGTTAAATGGCCACAAGTGATAGCACTCTGCTAGAAGCTTGGACCTGCAAGACCTACACTGGAGGACATGCACCAACTTCAAGCCTGAGCTTCAAGCAAGGAAGAGTTGGAGAAATTAGTTTCCTACAAATAAAGGTCACTACCCTACAAAATAAGGGTCACTACCCTATAGAAGGACACCTTGACCCTGGATAGGACCCTTGTCCTATAGACCACCCTTAATTAGGACTCTCTTGTATTTTCTTTTTATTTTTGTAATTTCTTTTAATTTCTCCTAGATTGGGCGCTACATTTCATGGGTTTTTTGGTTAGTAGGCTGCCTTACTAAAAGGCTTAGGAGCCTTGGGTTCAATTCCCACATAGGATAGAATTTCACTAATCTTTTATTTCCTTTTTTCACTTGGCCACCCCCTCACTCTATAAATAGGGAGGCTCCCCCTTTGTATTTTACAACTTTTATGATATAGTAAAGGAATTATGCCCATTTTTCTCCTCATTTGTGAGTTGAGAGTAGGCTTGGTGGTTCTTGCTTAAACCATACTAAGACTTATCTAATTCTCCTGAATTAGTGGCGTTTGGCATAGGACTTATCTGCTGTGGGTGGATTCTAGCATCAGTGGCGTCCAATTCATCTCTTCCTCTTCCACTTTTTCTCTCATTTTCTATCATTTTCTTGCGTGAATTAGCTGCTATTCCAGCCACTAATTTTCGCAATTCAAGTGCATTTTATTGATTCTAACCGAATGCTTTGCTGAATTCTAGATCCTGCAACAATCCATCTATTGATTCCCTCCCCCTTGAAAAGGATTTGACCTTAAATCTGAAAATTTAGAAAGAAGCCATAAGAATAATGAAATGGGTAGAAGAAGGAGATGGATGACAAAATTTAGTAAGTAAAAAGATACTTCCCTTAGCCCTTGGAGAGTAGAGTTAGAGGTCCACAAGTTGAACATCTTCCTTGAGCCTAGACAACAAGAAGATCCATGAGTATTATTCCCAAACAAGCAAAGTGAAGACTCATAACAAAAATACTTGGGGATCATAAAAGATTAGTAAAACAAAAACATAGGAGATGAACAAGAGGTATTTGAGATAAGGGTTAGAAAACTCCCTCAATGGAGATTGGACCATCTTATCCATGTACTCTATGGATTTAGATCCTGGATCAAAGACTAATCTTTTGAAGCCCTCCCTTGCAAGAAATATAAGTAAGTGGTCATGGAGAAGGCTTAGGAATAAATTCACACAAGTACAAAATGCGTTTTCAATGTGCAATATTCATCAAATATTCTACACTATGTTCCCCAAATAAATGCACAAGTGAAAACTATGTGGCATGAAATGTTTTAGTATTTTTCAATAACATCCCCAACATTTTATTGAACATAACACATGCATCTTGAGTAAGATTGTCAGGAGAATAATGCATATGTTCATGGCATGAGTCCACAATTTATCCTAATGAACTTACTCAAGTATGTTGGTGCCTTACTCAAATCAAAGTGTCATTTCTTTGCAAACAAGGCAAAACAATTAAGGAATCACTTTGAGTAAGCAAAACTTGAGGCATACCATCATGTGATTTAGGTGTCATGCAAATGTTTTGACATGTGATAGCCTTATCCCAATTTTATCTTTTCTTTTACTAGTTTCAAGAGTATAATACACATCTTTATATGAAACATTATTTTAGGTTCAAAATGTGGTATGCACATTATAGATATAAACCAAAGGTACATGCATATTCAATCCAACTTTGTTATCATTCCTATCATGCAATCTAAATTGTTCAAAGGAATGGATTAGACATGTATCTCTAGTAAAGGTTATGGCACTCTTAAACTTAGTTGATTTTTCTAGACATGCAATAGGTTCCAAAGCATCATCAACATTGTTCATTTCCTTTAAACATGTAATGGTTTGAGGCATAGAATAAGACATGTCATGCATAAAGAAAGGTAATTTAGGAAACTCCCTCTCAATAGCTTGAGTTGTCCTTTTGAAACACTAGAAGTACTTTCCATCAACCTATTCATGCTTTCACTAGAAGAGTTAGCATTCAAATGATCACAAGATAAATATGCTTTCTCTTCTTGCACTCTTAATTCTTTTTCCTTTCTTTTAAGTTTTTCTTTCTCCTTTCTATTTGTTCTCTTTTCTCTTGTTCTATTAACCTCTTAAGTTGGATTTGGTCTTCTCTAACCTCTCTTGAGGACATAGGCATAAGTGTGAACTTTATGCCTGGTGGCGGAACCTATAGGTATTAGCAAACCCATTATTTTTACCCTCCTCTCATATTGCCATGGTCTTCCTAAAAGGATGTGAGAGGCTTCTAAGGGTATAACATCAAAGGTAATTTCATCTCGGTAATCCCTAATTTTAAACCTTAAGCTCACTTGCCTATCCACCATAAATTCTTCCTCATCACCACCCATTGAAGTGTATAAGGTTCTGGATGTGGGGGTAGTAGGTAAGTTTAGCTTGTTAACTAACCTAAGGCTAGCTAAGTTGCTACTACTTCCTCCATCTATGATTACTAAACATACCTTATCTTCAATGTGACACCTAGTATGGAATAGGTTCTCTCTTTGGCTCTCTTCTTCACCCAAAGGTGTTTCTAAGGCTTTTCTAAACCACATGGTTGCCCTTTCCCCTTGCCTCCTTCCTTCCATTCTCCTAGATTGATTTTAGTTTTTGAGTTTTATGGACCTTTCCTCTCAACTAAGTGTTTACACTTAATGGAATGTTAACACTCGTGTATGTCACTCTTTTTGGCTTTTTCTATAATGAGACTCTCTTGCCTCTTCTACTCGGTTGAGGTTGGTTAGATCTTGCAAAGACCAATGGCGAGACTAAGTCTTAACCCTTCCCAAAATAGAAGCGCACTAACAAAGAAAATACCTACTAAAGGAAGATTTGAAAAATCTTAAGACAAAACAAGGAATTGATATGACAAATAAGAAAGCAAGCACTCAAAAACGCTTATACACAAGAGTGGAAAGCAAACAAGACAAGACGGAAAGAAATTGCAAAGAGAATTGTTTTTGGTTATTTTTTGAAAAGAGTTGCCAAAATTGTCATTTTTTTGAAAAAAAACAGCAAATACAACTCAATTACGGTATATAGGGAAATGAAAAATAAAATTACAGTAAAACTGTCACTGTATTGTTGGGATATCTCTTTGTTTTAATTTTACTATATTTCTGAAATGTTTTGAATTTTTTGATTTTGGGTGTCTTTTTGACTTTTTCTCCTTGTGGTTGACTTTGCACCCTTTTTGCTTTTTAACCTTTTTGTTTTTTGGCACATACGCACTGTTTGTATTTTTCTTGCCTTTTTCTTTCTTTTTTTTTTTGTCTTTTTCCCCAACAGAAAACTACAGAAATTTGCACACAATAAAAAGAAATAAACTGTAACTACTGTGATTTTTTGAAATTTTCTGACAGTAAACTGGTCCAAGTGGTACCAGAAAAGTAAAAATAAAGAATAATGTAACGCCCTAATTTCTAAACTCAGAAATATATTCGTTGGAGACACTAATCCTGACGTTCTCGAAATCAATTCGTTAAATTTTCGATATCAACATACATTCGCTTAAACTCCCCAACGATTAGCTTAAGCCATTACAATACAAACAATAAGATCCCTATAATAAGAACAAATCTTGCTTAAACTTAGGGAAGAACCGCACTTGAAGGAGTGTGATTCAATGAACTCATACCGGAAGTCCGACAGAGTCTCCCCTAAAACTGGATGTTACCAATTTCAAGGTCAGCCTGAAACTCAGCAAAACCAGTACAATTCAATATCATGCATATCAGAACATTAAAACTAGGCCTCAGTGGCCAACTCAGAGATAATTACACTTATACAATTCACACTAATACACTTCAGCGAATAGCCAATTAAACAAGTACATATACTCCGGGAACTACTCCTATTAAACTAATCGTCCAGCTGAAATAAGACTCAGCTCCACCCTCACCTTAATTGCCTCAACCTTACCGGAGGTACCTGCAACCACTAAAATATATCCCCGAAACGTGGGGTAAGATAATAATCCCAGTGAATACAACCGCAGGCATGAATGCAGGGAGCAGATATCAATGACAATTTAACAATTTGACAAACTTCACATAATGAACCAAATCCATAAACATGTTTACTAATAGTCAATAACAACTAAAGCAATAAGTAGTTCAATTAATATGAATTGCTGAGTAATGCAAGTTATGATGCTCATGATGCACTCACTGTTGTGCCCAGCAAGCATGATCTTATCACTTTCTAGAGTTAGACCTGAGCTCAGACTACGGGAACCCGGCTTTCTCGGGGACGAATCCCACCCAAACTGGACCGATGTCGTGTTTTAACTTAATTACATAATTTTTAGCTCACAGCGCAAGGCCGGCTTGAATTAACTCACGGTCGAAAACCGACTTATATTACTCAAATGCACATAAGCTCAATGAATTAATAAATGATATTCTAAAGTTTCAATGCAAAACTTAATTCCAATCACCCAATCTTAAAGCAAACGTTACTAAATCATTCAAAATAACTAAATAGAAAGGGGGATCAAGGAGTTGGGTTCATAACATTGAACATATCGACGGTTTCGTAAATCTCGATAGTTTCGAAAACTTAGAAACTAAGGATTCCGACGCTCGATTCTATACTCATATACTCAATCCTCAATAATCACTTCATACAACAATAATACACCAATTCAACAATAATATCTAACATCAAGAAAGGGGAAGAAAGGGCGGTTGCATGCAATTTGAAGCTAAACAATTCTCTAACATACCAAGTGAGTTATACTCACCAATCCTAGAAATTCAAGAGGAGAAGGATGTTTGTGGGTGAATTCCTTGATGTTTCCTTGCTCCGAGTTCGTTTTCAAGCTCCGATTTGAAGTTCCTCTCTCTAGGGTTCACACTCTCTCTAAGATGAAGAAGGATGAAGGAGAAATGAAAAACTGATTTAATTTTCGCACCAGCTATATATATTAAGTGATGGTAATCGATTACAGACTTACTGTAATCGATTACCATAGGCTAAAAGGACACTAGAAAAGCCTTCTGGTAATCTGGTAATCGATTACCATACCTGGTAATTGATTACTCAGTAACCCAGAATTTCTGGTAATCGATTACTACACCTACTAATCGATTACCAAAAATATAGTCGTTAGGTAATCGATTACAACATCTTTACAGGCGATTACCAAAAATGTAGCTCTCTGGTAATCGATTACAAGATGCTGGTAATCGATTACCAACAACTCAGCTCTCTGGTAATCGATTCGATTACAAACTCTGTAATCATTACCAGCAACCCAAACTTACTAATTTTACTTGACAAAAACCTGAACTTGGTTTTATAACTAAGTTTTAACCCCTAATTCCTCAACTTACCTTCCTTAATTACTAACACATAAATCTCTGTTTGCAACCTAATGAATTATTAAAGCTCATAATTTGCGGGAGGTTACAAATAAACTGTATTCTAAAAAAAAACCGTGAAAATGTAATGGCAACCTGATTTCAAAAATGTCCAAAAAAATTGCTTAGGAACTTTCTTGTTGATTATACAAAAGCGGTACGGTCACAGAAACGCGCTTAGTTCAATTTTAGATTTGAATTAAAAATTTGAAGAGAAAATCAACAATTAGAAGTTGTGTGATCTTCTTCCAATACTATGACCCAAAAAAGAGCCTATAGGTGAGAGTTTTTGCACAATCAAACAAGAAAAATCCAGGTAAAGATAGCAGTCAATCCAAATTTGCAATCAGAATGCTAACAGACAGACATAACAGGAGTAAAAATTGAACAACACAATGCCAGAACAATGCGCATAAATTGGAAAAAAATAAGAAGGAAAATTGCGCAAAATAAATGGCACAAAAATTAAAAGGGGGAAACTGAAATTAAAAAGATAGGGATGACAGAAATGTAAATGGCAAGAAAGAAAATGGTACAAAAATGAGAATGGATGGCATAAACTAAAGGATGGGCAAAGCATAATGTAGAGGGGATAACGGAAAATTAAAGGATGGGGAGAACTGAAATAAAATGACTAAAGTAAGGGGGGAAGCAGAAAGTAAAAGGATCGGGAGAAGCGGAAATTAAATGGCCGAAAATTAAAAGCGGAAAGTAAAGAGATGAATATGTGGGATGAACAATTAATGGTGAAGGGGAGAAAATGTAGGTGAACGATCTTTGGAAAAATGAAGACAACAATGCCTCCTCTTACCACACTTCACCAGCAAACAAGCAGTTTATAGCAGTTAATTGCAAGAATCACTCAAGAACAAGTATGAGCAATTAGAGAGGCATTTAATCATACACCTAAGGGGTGGGATTAGCGGCCCAAAAACAGCCCCATACTAGCAAGAATTCAAGCAATCAACAATCAAACAGACAATGCTGACAACAGCAGAATGGCACCTCGGGCCCGGGAAACAGTCCAAGTCCAATTACAATTGAAATAGAGAGATGGAATTACACTAAAATGATGAAAATTATGCACAAAAGAGGTGCAGTAGGCCGCGCCAAAAACATCCCCCAAATAGCTCCAAATTTGCTCAAATTCAATAAGCTCTGATACCATTTTATAGCTGGAGTTGCAGGATCTAGAAGTGAGCAAAACATCGGTTAGAATCAATAAAATGCACTTGATTGTAGAAATTAGTGGCTGGAACAGCAGCTAATTCACGCAAGAAAATGAGAGAAAATAAGAGAAAATGAACGAAAAAGTGGAAGAGTGATGAGGACATCATAACAGTCCAGCAGGTTTAGGTGGGCCCATGACAAGGGCGCAGTCTAGGATGGCTAAGGAGGCACTACAACTTGTCATCAAAGAAGTCCAACTTCAAAACATGCAAAGCATTAATGGAAGCTCATAACTCATTAACTGCCTCAAGTTGAAGAGGAGGGAACCATTCGATGAAGAGACAGTTGCTTTAAATGCAACTACAAATTGAAGGCACTTCCAGCTGATGAGGTGGCATTGTGGGCGGCCACATGGAGTCTTTTATGCTGAATTATTGTTGTTTATTTATGCTTTCAATAAGGGTTAGGAGTTACAAAACATTTGATTAATATTTTGATGGTTACAAGACAAGGTTGTAATGAGTTTCAAAGGCATTAAAAGCCTCGTCTACTAGCCGTTTGGGAGCTAGCTTGTGCGCAATGAACCTAGCCCTTTTGTGGGCTTCATGGAGACCTCTATTTGCTCTAAAGTTGCGGCCAACATGGATTAAAAAGGCTGAGTAAATACCATCAAGAGGGGTGGCCCAACATGTGCATAATTTGGTGAGTAAGTATCATTAAACATGTGTTATCAAGTGAGTAACTTGGCTGAATTGTAAGCCATCATTTGGGCGGCCAACACATGCAACACAGGCTAAAATAAGGTGATTAGAAGATGATAAATGGCTGGTTCAATAGCCATCAAGTGGCGGCCACACTCATGAAAGGAAGGTTACACATGGAAGGCACACTGAAGAAAGAAGGCTATATGGTGCGCCACTTATTGGCTGAATCAATGACTACTTTAAGTCAATGTTTTTATGGTTACATTTCTGTATTATGGCAGCCACATGTGCATCCAAAGAGCTGGTAGGGTTGCGGCTAGGATAGTTTCCAATAGGTGCATTTTTATTAAGTTTATTTAGGGTTTTAATCAATTAAGTTATAATAGTTAATTAGGGTTGCATGGGAAATGTTATGAAGGGTATTTTAGGACAATAGGGGCGTGAACATGCAGCTGAATGCATGACCTAATTGATCTTGTAAAATCCTATAAATTCATGCTTCATGCATACAATAAAGGACAGATGAATTATGCAAATTTTACCTTACCATTGAAAGTGATTTTCTTTGTTTAGTGAAAGTGTTTTCTCTAAATTTCTTGCTAGTCAAGAGTGAAGATTATCAAGGGTTCTTCTTACCTTTGTGTGGTTATCTTCATGGGCTTATCTTTCAACTCATGAAAGTGTGACGTCCAATATCTATCTTTCTTTCTTCTACGTTTATATTTTTGTTGTTCAAAATCTATATTTTTCCTATACGTCATACTTGATTCTAAGTGATTTATTTATCAAGTTTTCTAAAGGTTTGAATATTTGTTTGGCCAAGTTTACTATTTGTTAGTCTTCTATCTCCTTCATATCGTTGCTTATTTTTATTTGGTTATTAGAAAAAGAAAAGAAAAGAAACGTGACAAAAAGAAAAGAAAAGAAAAATATTGAAAAGTTTAGTATAAAGAAAATGGTTGCAAGGAAAAGTGTTGTTTACTATCAAAAATTTTCTAAGGTCCATGAAAAATAGAACATCAAGGTTCATATCAAAGAGGAAGAGATGAATTGGACGCCACTGATGCAGGAATCCACCCATAGCAGATAAGTCTTATGTCAGACGCCACTAATTCAGGAGAATTAGATAAGTCTCATTATGGTTTAAGCAGAACCACCAAGCCTACTCTCAACTCACAAATGAGGAGAAAAATGGGCATAATGCCTTTACTATATCATAAGAGTTGTGAAATACAAAGGGGGAGCCTCCCTATTTATAGAGTGAGGCGGCGGCCAAGTGAAAGAAGGAAATAAAAGATGAGTGAAATTCTATCCAATGTGGGAATTGAAACCAAGGCTCCTAAGCCTTTTAGTAAGGCAACCTACTAACCAATAAACCCATGAAATGTAGTGCCCAATCTAGGAGGAATTAAAAGAAATTACAAAAATAAAAAGAAAATACAAGAGAGTCCTAATTGAGGGTGGTCCATAGGACAAGGGTCCTATCCAGGGTCAAGGTGTCCTCTGTAGGGTAGTGACCTTTATTTGTAGGACACTAATTTCTCCAACTCTTCCTTGCTTGAGAGCTCAGGCTTGAAGCTGGTGCATATCCTCCAGTGTAGGTCTTGCAGGTCCAAGCTTCTAGCAGAGTGCTATCAACAAGGGAGGACGTTCCTTGTAACGGTTTTGAGCTCAATTCCAAGCTTATAGTAAAAGTGATAAGACCCCACGGGTGTTTGGGTAATACACCAAGTATTAGTTGTAACAAAAATATGATTTGTACCTTGATTTGATAATGTAATATGATAATTGTGCTTTAAATGTTGATTCTTTGCTCATTGATTGTCTGAACCACTCGCACACCTGCACAACCTTCTCACTGAGATTTATTCTCACCACACGATATGTGGAGTTTTCTAGATGTGTAGGATATCTCCCAGGACCAGTGAGGAACTTTGGCTGAAGGGCTTGTGGATGTCTTTTTGTCTTAGTTCTTTTGTGCTTTTGTTATGATGTTGCTATTTGAATAGTTTCCTTGAGATGTAATAACTTAGTTGTTTTGTATTCAGCCATGGAGGCTTAGATAAGGATTTCTATATTATTGTACATCTATTAATTGTGTTGGTAAATTTTCTAATTTTCAGGTTAAGTTAGAAGTTGGTAAAAACCCTGTTATAGGGGAGAACTCTAACCGGATTTCCTGTGGGAAATGTAAGTTATTCTTTAAATTGATTGAAGTATGACTATGTGTAAACTTAAGCAAACGTTGGAATTGCCTAGGTAATTGTATGTAATGGTTTGACGATATCGATAAAGTAGCGGAATAATTTCGAAAATTTGGAATAGTGCCTCCAACGGGCATTATCTTGGATTTGGAAATTAGGATGTTACCCAATATGTATTGATTACCAATTGTAAAACAGAAAGTAATTGATTATCAAGATTGATTCCTCAAGATTATTGATTTCTTCAAACAGTATTCAAATCATGTTTCAGAAATCATTCAAATTATCTATTCAGTTTCTGTTATTTTATCAACCAAGAACCAAATTTATATTACCAGAGTTACAATTCAAGATTGTAATAGGGATAGAGAAGATAACACAGTGATTATACGAGTTCACAGCCTCTAAAAGGGGGCTACATCCAATTTTGATCTAGCACACCACTAAATCAACTTTCACTATAGAATTAATTACAAACACCATGCACACTCATTCTAAAGAAAGACTTTCTAGCAAACAAAAGGTTATCTCTTGCACCCCACAAGAGCATGTTCATCCGTGACAACAACCCCGCCACTCGAACAACAACCTTACTTATGACACCACATCACAAGATTTCACAAACAATCTTTAAGAACACCCCGTTCTTGAGATATCACACACTGTACTTCTCTATGAATCTGATAGCAGGAAAGGTGTAGGACCTGGAATTGAGCAAAACCAACCGATCAGAATCACAGTTAAGCAATTAATTGCGAAATATAGGTGCTGGAACAGCAGCTATATTCACGCAAGAAAGTGAAGGAAAATGATAGAAAATGAAAGAAAAGTGGGAGAGGAAGAAATGATAAGGACGCCACTGAAGTAAGAATCCTCCTGCAGCAGATAAGTCAAATGCCAGACGCCACTAATTCAGGAGAATTAGATAAGTCTCAGTATGGTTTGAGCAACAACCACCAGCCTCACTCAACTCACAATGGAGGAGAAAATTTGGCATAATGCCTTACTTCAAAATTCAATGTGTGAAATACAAGAGGAGAAGACTCCTTTATATAGGAGTTGGGGGGGAAGAGGGGGCGGCTACAAGGGGGAAATAAATGGGAAAAATAAAAAGATGGGTGCAAACCCATCCTAGAGTGGGGATTTGAACCAATGTCCCTAATGGTTTTATGGCTAAGCTAAGCTTTAAGCCACTAAACCCTAAACTAGCGCCCCTTTTTACATAGGAAAATAAAGATGAGTAAATTTTCTATCTAAGTGGGATTAGAACCCATGACTTTCCTAAACCCATAGTAGGGCAACCTACTAACCATTAAAACCATACATGTAGCGCCCCTCCTTCAGGAGAAATGACAAACATGTCCTAATTACATACATCACAAATCCTAATTATATTGATTCCTAATTAAGCTGAGTCTTAAATGTTGACTTTGACTTCTTGGTCAATGATCAAGGGTTGACTCTCATGAAGGAAGGCTCATGCTTGGTTTCAGCCCCAAACACTTCAAGCAGCTCCAAGTTGATCCTAGCCATTAGCTGTCAGTTCAGAGGGTCCACTGACTGGTTGCCATCATCCTCTCCCCCTTGAGAAGCATTTGTCCTCAAATCTGAAAATGATAAAAGTATAAGGGGAAGAAGAGAATTAAAGGCACGGATGACAAAGAAGAGAAGGTGGAGACTTCCCTTTAGGGCTTGGGAATCCTTGCTAGGTCTTTAATCATGGACATCCTTGCGCATTCTAGCCAATCAAAGAAGAACACTCATTATTTCCAAGCATTTATCATCTAGTGCTCATAACAATAGTACTTGGGAAATCATGTAGGGAGTTTTGGAGAAGAGAGAGTAGTGGAAGAAAGAATAGAAAAAGAAGAAGAAGAAATAGGAGAAAAGGTTAGAGGAAACTCCCTTGTAGTGTAGCTACGTCCTCCTTCCATATTCAGCAGCTCCTTTTCTTGATCTCCTTCAAAAACAATCAATGTCAGCAGTTTTGAATTGAGGAAGTAATAACATTGCTTCCCTTTTATTTTTTTGTTTTTCTTTGGTTTTTACTTTTTCTACCAACACTTTTGAGGTTTCTTCTTTCTTTTTCTTTTTATCCTCACTCTCTATCTTAAGCCTCTTATATTCTTTCAAGCTCTATTTCTTTCTTCATGTGGGCTTGATCCTCACATATTTCTTGAATTGACATTGGCAATTAAGTGATTTTAGTTCCATCTTGTTAAAAGTTATTTGATTAGAGTATCCATCATGAATGGCCCTCTTATCAAATTGCCAAGGTCGACCCAAAAGAATATGTGTGGCATCCATAGGCACAACATCACAAAGAACATTATCATCATAATCACCTATGGAAATAAGATGAGAGTTTGCCTATTTACTTCCATTTCCCATCATCACATATCCAAGATAACTTGTATGGTCTGGGGTGGGGTGTGGTAGATAAACCAAGTTTTTCCACCATTCTTGCACTTGCAATGTTAGTGCAACTTCCACTATCAACAATTAGGGAACAAATGCGCCCCCTCTACCATGCATCTAGTGTGGAAAACGGTTTGTCTTATTATTAGGTTTCCTAAGGACCTTCTAACCATGCATAGTTTACCTTGACCCTATATACTTTCTTTCTTAACTGCATTTTCATTTCTTCTTCACTAGTTTCTTTGCCTTCATCCTCACTTTGCTCATTTTCACTTTCACTAGTGTATTCACCATTTTCTTTAACCAACATTGCAACGCCTATTTGGGCATTGGGAAGCTATGTGTCCCTTTCCATCACACTTGAAACATTTGATGTTTCTTGTGGAAGTAGAGGGATCTTCCTTTTTAGTAGAAGGGAGTGGGGTTAGAAGTAACCCTAGAACCCTTAGGTTCTTCCTTCTCTTGACTCTTTCCCTTATCTTCTTTAGGGTTTCCTTGTTCCTAGTTGTGAAACTAGTGCTTCCTCTTTTATAGTTACCCTTTTCTTCTTAGTTGAGTTTCAATTTTAGTGGCTTGATGTACCAAGTCCTCCATTTCACATAAGGATGCAACTCCACTATGTCCCTTATTTCGAAATCTAGCCATAGTTGCTTCACTATCCTCAACTATGTTGGCCCTAATTAAAGCAAGTTCCATTTCTTTAAAATATTCATCTACACTTTTAAAAACCTTGCTTAAGAGTTTGGAGTTTAATGTGCAATTCCCTAGTGTAATGTTGAGGTATGAACCTCTTTCGCATGATTGACTTCATTTCCTCCCAAGAGGAAACTAAAGGAGCATTGCAAACCTTCTTCTATCAGCTTGAAGCTGATGCCACCAAACTAAGGCATAATTCTTAAACTCAAGAGAGGCAGTTTTGACTTTTCTTCTTCCCTATACCTATGCCAACTAAAGATTTGTTCAATTTTAAGTTCCCACTCTAGGTATTGTTCTACATCATTTCTCCCATTAAAGGTTGGGACTTCTATTTTTACCCCTCTAAACCCTTGTCCCCTTCTAGGCTTTTCTTCTCTCCTATGTTCCCTCCTATGCCTCCTAGGGTTTTCTTCATAATACTCCTTCTCTTTCTCTTCTAGGGGTTCCTCATAGTAATTTTCTCTAAACCTTCTAGGTTCTTCACGCCTCCTATACCTCCTAGGCTCTCTTTTCCCTTTCCCTTCTCCTATAGGTATGGCTAGAGTGTCTCTCTCCCTCACTCTACTCTCTGCATGGTATCTATCTTCACTCCTAACCACACTATATCTATCCTCACTTCCTCCTTCTCGAGAAGAATGCCTTCTCTCCCTCCTATTCCCACTTAGTTCTTTCCTAAGTTCACTTATTTCATGCCTCAATCATTCTGGCCATATCATGAATTGCATGTTGCAAACTCGACCCTATACCTTAAGGTTCTAGGTGAAGGAGGTGGTGAGTTCCTACTACCCCATTGTTTTAAGTTTTTGCTTTAAGAATTGGACCTTTCCCTCAATGTAAGTGTTTACACTCAATGGAAATGTTAACACTCATGTTTGTCACTCTTTTTAGGCTTTTTCTATAATGAGACGCCTTACCTCTTCTACTCGTTGGAGGTTGATTAGAAGTTTCAAAGACCAACGTGAGTCTAAGTCTTAACCCTTACCCAAAATAGAAGCGCACTAACAAAGAAAAATACCTACTAGAAGAAGATTGGAAAATCCTAAGACAAAACAAGGAATTGATATGACAAACAAGAAAAGCTGGCACTCAACAAGCTCATACACAAGAGCAGACAGCAAACAAGACAAGACGGAAGAAATTGCAAAGAGAATTATTTTTTGGTGATTTTGAAAAGAGTTGCCAAAATTGTCGTTTTTAAGAAAAACAGGAAATACAACTCAATACAGTATACAGGGAAAAGAAACAGAAAAAATTACAGTAAAATTGTGACTGTATTGTTGGGATATCTCTTTGTTTTGAATTTTCTATTTTTCTGAATTTTTTTGAATTTTTGACTCTTTTTGGGTGTCTTTTGACTTTTCTTCTTCCTTGTTGTTTGACTTTTGCACCATGTTTTGCTTTTTACAACACCTCTTTTTGTATTTTTGGCACGTACGTACTTTTTGTATTTTTCTTGTCTTTTCTTTCTTTTTTGTCTTTTTCCCCAACAGAAAATTACAGAAATTTGTACACAATGAAAAGAAAATAAACTATACCTACTGTAATATTTTTGGAATTTTCTGACAGTAAACTGGTCCAAGTGGCCCAGAAAAGCAAAAATAATGAATAAACGGATTTCAAAAAACTTTAAAACGTGATGGCAACTTGATTTCAAAAATGCCAAAAAATTGCTTAGCACATCCTTGTTGATTATACAAACCGGTATTGTCACAGAAATGCGCTTGGTTCAATTTTAGATTGGAATTAAAATTTGGAAGGAAAATCAACAATTAGAATTTGTTGATCTTCTTCCAATACTATGAACCAAAAAAGATCCTATAGGTGAGCGTTTTGCACAATAAAACAGGGAAAGTCCAAGGTAAGATAGCAGTCAATCCAAATTGCAATCAGAATGCCAATCAAACAGACATAACAAGAGTAGGAAATTGAACAACACAAAGAGCCCAAAAAATGCGCATAAAATGGAAATATAAGAAGGAAAAATGCGCAAAATAAATGGCAAGAAATTAAAGGGGGAAACTGAAATTAAAAGGATGGGGAGGACAGAAAAGTAAATGGAAGAAAGTAGAAGGGGATGGCAGAAAGTAAAAGGATGGGGAGGACTGAAAAATAAATGGCTGAAAGTAAAGGGGGAAGCGGAAATTAAAAGGATGGGGAGAGCAGAAATGTAAATGGCCGAATGTAAAGGGGAGAGCAGAAATTAAAAGGATGGGGAGAAGCGGAAATTAAATGGCGGAAAATTAAAAGCGGAAAGTAAAGAGATGAATATGGGGGATGACAATTAATGGTGATGGGAGAAAATGTAGGTGAACGATCTTTGGAAAAATGAAGACAACAATGCCTCCTCTTACCACACTTACCAACAAACAAGCAGTTTATAGCAATTAATTGTAAAAAATCACTCAAGAACAAGTATGAGCAATTAGGAGTTATTTAAACAAACACCTAGGGGGTGGGAATTAGCGGCCCAAAACAGCCCCCAAACTAGCAAGAAATCAAGCAATTCAATCAAGACAGACAAGTGCTTATAGCAGCAGAAAGGCACCTCGGGCCCGGGAAACAGTCCAAGTCCAAATTACAATTGAAAAGAGGGATGGAATTACACTAAATGATGAAAAATCTGCACAAAATAGGTGCAGTTTTGCGCAGCACCAAACAGCCCCAATTCAGCTCCAAAATTGCTCAAATTCAACCAGGCTCTGATACCAATTGATAGCAGGAAAGGTGTAGGACCTAGAATTGAGCAAAACCAACCGATCGGAATCACAATTAAGCAATTAATTGTGAAATATAGGTGCTGGAACAGCAGCTATATTCACGCAAGAAAAGTGAAGGAAAATGATAGAAAATGAAGAAAAAGTGGAGAGGAAGAAATGATAAGGACGCCACTGAAGCAAGAATCCTCCTGCAGCAGATAAGTCCAATGCCAGACGCCACTAATTCAGGAGAATTAGATAAGTCTCAGTATGGTTTGAGCAACAACCACCAAGCCTCACTCAACTCACAATGGGAGGAGAAAATTTGGCATAATGCCTTTACTTCAAAATTCAATGTGTGAAATACAAGAGGAGAAGACTCCTTTATATAGGAGTTGGGGGGGAGAGGGGGCGGCTACAAGGGGGAAATAAATGGGAAAAATAAAAAGATGGGTGCAAACCCATCCTAAGTGGGATTTGAACCCATGCCCCTAATGGTTTATGGCTAAGCTAAGCTTTAAGCCACTAAACCCCTAAAACTAGCGCCCCTTTTTACATAGGAAAATAAAGATGAGTAAATTTCCTATCCTAAGTGGATTAGAACCCATGACTTCCTAAACCCCATAGTAAGGCAACCTACTAACCATTAAAACCATACATGTAGCGCCCCTCCTTAAGGAGAAATGACAAACATGTCCTAATTACATCACAAATCCTAATTATATTGATTCCTAATTAAGCTGAGTCTTGCATGTTGACTTTGACTTCTTGGTCAATGATCAAGGGTTGACTCTCATGAAGGAAGGCTCATGCTTGGTTCAGCCCCAAACACTTCAAGAAGCTCCAAGTTGATCCTAGCCATTAGTTGTCAGTTTAGAGGTCCACTGACTGGTTGCCATCAGAATCCCTATTCAAGAGACAATTCAAAACAAAACAATTATTGTAAAAACTAAGTTTAGAACGATAACACCTTGAATGAGTAGATAAACTCCATGAGTGTATGTCAATCTTCTTTTCAAATCATCTAATCTTCTTAAATTGAGAGTTCTTCAAACACTTGCAAAATTTTTGGACATGATGACTTCTTGAAGAATATTTTTCTAAAAAGAGTATTTTGATTTCTTACAAAATTCAGCTCACTCTTCTCTCTATATGAATTCTATCTCTTCTTCTATATTTATATAGTTTTAGAGTTTCAAAAGTTAGTTACAAATCAGTTTAAAAACGGTTAAAAGTCATCCAGAGTTTTTGCAGAATCAAGGGTAATCGATTTAGCTTATCAGGTAATCGATTACTCCAGAACGTTTAGTTTCCAGAACCCATTCACATGAAACAGGGGTAATCGATTACTATATGTGGTAATCGATTAAACCAGTGAGCACCAATATTGAATTTCTCATCAGGTGCAAGTGGTAATCGATTAACCTTATCAGGTAATCAATTATTTTCGTTCCTGTACCAGAAATCATGTCGTTTCAGTTTCGAATCAACTTGGGGTCAATTACCAACTAAGTAATCAATTATACCAGAGGCAAATCAATACTTAGTTGAGTAAACTAGCTTCCAAGGCATTCAAACTTGAAAACCAAAACATGAGTTCATCTTATATGATTACAATCCAAATAAAACCAATCATCAAACACCTAACACTTGCCCAATACTAAAAACAAAAAATACAGGTGTCACATCTATTGAAAACTTGTTTGGCACTGCAAAATGAATATTAAAATTTCTACTTCCTACAACAAAACCAACACACTTAATATTTGAGAGACATGACTACCACTTGTATCTTCCAATCAGGCTTAAGTCCAACAATCTCCCCCTTTTTGTTTTGATGTGCCAAACAATTTCAGCAAACACTTACAGTGGGCAAAAGGGACAATTTCCATTTCTTCATCCCTAAAGAACTTTGAAAATGCTTGCATAGAAAATGTGTTTATTAAACAAATCACAGTAATCATGTGTAATAATTGAACATATATCAATGTAATCAGGTCATATTTAACATATCCAATTTAGATCATAGTCAAATATCATCAGTCGATATCATCATATATCTTTCTCATTCTTCTCTTTCACATTCTTTCTCTTTCTTATTCTTTCTTCTCCCCGTTTTGGCAAATTAAAACCAAAATTTTCATGCAGAGTGATTAGCATATCAATTCCACCAAACACAAACATAATAGTCTGGAGCAGACAAATGAAAATACCAATGCACATAAAACAGTCATCCAAAAAGAAATATGCATCCTATTATGAAAATCAAAACAAAATAAGATCCTAAAAACTGAAGCTCGTCCTAAGCGTCCAGGAATGGAACTTGTAGTTCATCAAGCCTTTCAAAGATTGCCTAAATTTGTCCTTTAAGTCTTGATAATCCCTTTTCTGGGTTTCAGAAATTTCATTTAACTTGTTAAGGACCATTTGCTCAAAGGTTGTGGATGGCTTAGGTTCAGCTTCTTCAGAATCTTCATTTTCATCAAGATTTCTTCATTATTGATTTCATCTTTATTAAACCAACCATTTTCTGTTTTGACCAATTTCATCATTTTCATTGCTTTGTGATGGCACCCTATCAGTAGAACTCTGGACTGGTAGCAGGAAGCTAGGACCCAAACATGGAGCTGCTAGAATTGCTTGGAGTTGAACCAAGCATGAGTCACCGTCATCAAAGTCAACCCTTTGACCATTGACCACAATGTCAACCACTGACCATAAAGTCCAAAGTCACAAGTCAAGACTCAAATTAATTAGGACATTTGTAATTAGGAAAATAAATATAATTAGGATTTTCATGTAATTTTCCCTTTTACCCATGAGTTGGGCGCTACATTAGTGAGGTTTAATGGCTTAATACTTAGCTTAGCCATAAGCCTTAGAGCCTTGAGTTCAATTCCCACATAGGATAGTATTTGACTCATCTTTTATTTTCCCCACTTAATTCCTTAAGTGGCCGTCCCCCAACTCCTATATAAAGGAGGTCTCCCTCTTGTATTACACACATCATGATTTTAGTAAAGGCATTATGCCAAATTTCTCCTCCCTTGGTGAGTTGAGTGAGGCTTGGTGGTTGTTGCTCAAACCATACTGAGGCTTATTCTAGTTCTCCTGAATTAGTGGCGTCTGGCATTGGACTTATCTGTTGTGGGTGGATTCCTGCTTCAGTGGCGTCCTCTCCATTTCTTCTCCTCTCCACTTTCTCTTTCATTTTCTCTCATTTTCTTGTGTTTTCTTGCGCATTATAGGCTGCTGCCCAGCACCTATAAATCGCAATTTAATTGCTAATTGTTGATTCTAAAATCGATTGTTTTTGCTCGATTCTAGATCCTACACTATCCTGCTATCACTTTGTCCTTAACATCATGTGGTTTCTCTAGTAATTTCTATTGATTCACCACTTGTATCAACACCATAGTGATCAGGAACTTTAGATATGAAAACAACATAAGGACGTTTATAGTCAATTAATCTTTTGGTCTTCATCATATTATTGCTAATTGTATCTATCCAATTGACCTTATTATCGTTCTTTATAGCACAGATCATTATCATATCCTCTTCATTCAACTAAGCACGGTTGCTCCCCCTAGCTATTACAATCCATGCCAGGGTGTAGTGTAACATCTATCATTTACTTTCATTCCCCCCGGTGTTGAAAACGGACTTTTTCTTTTTGATCTTTTCATAGCTTGTTCATCTTCCCATACATTTTGGATTTACCAACAGATTTATACAGTTGAATATTATTATACTGAACTTCAAGTCTATCAAATTCTTCTGTTATCAGTTTAATTCCACCGGCAATTATACTACCTACATCTTTAAAGATTGAATCATCTAGGGAAATCTTGGTTTTCTTAATCTCTGAACTCAGATTTCCATCTCTATCATAGAAGAGGTTTTCATAAAAGATTTTAAACCAAGTCAGGGTAGTAATGCCCTTTTAAAACTGAACAAACTTTTCAAGACTTTGTGATTCTAAATCATGTTGGAAAGTGAAACCATTTCTATTTAGCTATGAAAGAAACCTTAGGAGAGATGATTCTTTTCCAGCAAAAGAAGTTGAAATAGGAATCTGCTTGACCTTTTGTAGAAAACCATGGATGGGTTGTAGTCGAGGAGGTCTCGGTGGAGATTCTTCTGCAGGTCTCTTTGAAGAACTGGGTTTCGAACTGGGTTAGTTTTGGAGGACAAAATTCTACTCCACTAGCAGTATGCTTCAATGCGTTTCCCTTTTCCTTTGCTTGAATCTGCCATTGAAGGTTGAGCAAGGTGGGTTGAAGGTGATGGTTTCTCAGAAATTTTGAAACTTTTAGGGTTTTTGAAGAAGGATTTCACTTAGGGTTTGAGAAATAGGATTAAAATGAAGTTGAAGGGGTTTAAATATCATCATTGGCTTCTCTAAAATCGACCGAGACGGAACAGAGTCGCAGGTAATCAATTATTGAAAGACGGTAATCGATTATCCCAGTGACTGTTAATACATTTGTAATTTTTTTTTCCCATCCAGATAATCGATTAGCATACTGAGGTAATTGATTATTACAGACAAATGCTTAAGGATTCATTGCTTCAATAAGGTAACCGATTAACATATATTGGTAATCGATTATCACAGAGAGTTTGTATTTCTGCTGTGACACCTCAATTCCCCAACCAGTATATATATATGATAGAGAAAGTGTAGAAAAAAAAATTATGAGGTATTTAGGAACTATTGATAAACAATCAAATTTAGATTTTTGGAACTATCCAACCATAATTTTAAATAATTTTTCCTAAGAGGAGTTTGGAAAAATGACCCTAAATACCCTTAGTAATTGTACAGTTAAAGAAAATATAAATTTAATTATGAAAAATATCTAAAACATAAGGGGACCTATTTGTTAGACAAAATGGTCTTATTATAATTAATAATTCATTTTAGAAATTAATTTAGAATTTTTGTGGCACTTTTGGGCAAGAAGACAAAAATGGCCCTAGTTAGTAGTGTAACCCTAACCAACATATGAAAATTCGTGGAATAATATGAAAAATATACTTTGGACCTTAAAAGTGGATTAAAAATTTTATTTATAACTTTATAGAATTTTTGTGTGTAACACCACAGTTTCTCTATCTGCTTGCTCTTGTTGAAATTTGTCTGTTTGTCTGTGTGAACTGGGAAAATTGGGAAATAAGAGAGTTTAAGTGAGAACTGAGTTCTAATCACATTTTTAGGCTTAAAGAAGGTTAGAACAATTATAGGAATTTTTCTAGAAATTTTGGGAATTTTGGAGCGAAATTACCTTTTTACCCCTATACTTTTTGGGAAATGGCCAAAATGCCCTTGGTTCAAATCTGAATTTTTCCTACATTTCAACAAAATCCCTCACCTAAAACCACTTCAAAACCGTGTGCATGTGAGGAAGAAGGCACATGACTTGTTTTACACACTTCCAAAGTAAAAAAAGTGAGAAGTGACATTATTTCATCATGCACCACTTTACACTTGGCCATTTCTTTCTTACTACATGCAAAGACCACTTTTCTCTCTTCATTTCTTCTCCAAACAGCCGTGAACCCTTCTTCCTCTCCTCTCCATTTTCTTTCCTTTTCACACTTTGTTAAAGGTTCCATTTTTGAACCTTTAACTCAAAAATTTTAGCCTTCATCCTTTGGAGAAGTTTGCTTAAAAGATCACAAGGAACACAAAGAGGGGAAAATCATTTGAGTTGGTGGGGTTTATCAAGTTCATCCTAAATTGTTGAAGAGCTTGGATTTCCTTAGGTGAGGGGGGAGAACCTTGAACTCTAGTAGGATTGGTGGCTAGAGTAAAGGGTGACCCTTGACCTTTTTTCCCTCTCCCTTTTTCTTACCATAAAAATGAATATTGGAACCTATTTCCTCTTGATAAATGGTTCGGCCAAGCTTGCTTGGATGTGGTTGCATGTTGCTAAAATTGTTTGATCGTTGAAAAGTGTTGAGATGATAATTAATGAGTACATGCAAGCTATTATTTTGATGTTGGAACCTATTTTCTTAAAATATGGTTCGGCCAAACTCTCTTGGGTGTGCATGCATGTTTTGAAAAATTTTTGATGGTTGAAATGTGTTGATATGATGATTGTAGGAACATGCAAGTTGTTATTTGAAGTTAGAAATTTGTTTTCTTGGTTTAATCATGAAAATGAATCCTTTTTGACTATGTTTAAAAGTGTGAACTTTTTTATGAAAATTGGTGTGTTTGGATGAAATAACATGAAAATATTGGTTTGGGGTGATTGTAGAACATCATATTTGAGTTTTACAATTTTTGAGAATTTATTGAATTTTGGTGAAATTCATGGTGTTCTTGAATGTTCTTGGTGTTCTTGATGAGTGTTCATAAGATGGAAGAGTTTGATCTTGAAAAGTGGATAAAATTGGTGTTGGTATGTTTATGGGCCTTAGTAGCCCAATAGGTTAAAAAAGGTTTAAAAACTTAAGGTAACAAGTAAAGGTAAAGATGACAACTTCCATTGGTAAAAAAAATAGATCAAATTCGGTAAAAAAATAGGCATATGTTAAAGTCACTAGAAAACACATTTACTTGATGGTAACTTAATAAAATGGACCCTTATGTGTTACCTAACCATTGTGCCTCTAGTTTAGGCCCAATACCTTAAAAAAAAAACTCATAAAACTCACAATAAGGCCAAAAAAAAATAATGAATGGACCTTGGGCTTGGATTAGTGTTGGGCTTCAACTCTAATCCTACCCATAAAGATCAAGACTCAAATTTAAGTTAAGTAAGTCCACTAATCCAACTCACTTAAGTTGATTAATCAAGAAAGGATTAATCAAGGTTAACTTTAATTATCCTAATGAGGATGAACCCTAATCTTAATCATTAATGAGGTGTTAATAATATGATTAAGACTTAAATAATGATTAAGGACTAATTAATTATTAACCTTAATTAAATTTAATCACAAGTCTAATCCATGGTTAGAAAAGAGATTAAGGATGATTAAGAGTTAATTAGGAAGGAAAGATTAAGACTTAATTAGGAAAGATTAGCCTAATCACCGCCTAATTAAGGAAGATTAACCTTAACTAAGGTATAATTAGGGATCAAACCTAACCCAAATTGGTTTAATTAAGGATGGCTAAACATACTAAACCCTTAATAAGGAAGGATAAACTCAATTAAGATAAAGTAATGCCTAAGGAAGATACTTTTAGACTTAACCCTAATCATATACAAAAGATGTGTAGTACTATTCATAACACACAACCATAAGCCTTAGTAAGCTATAGGACTTAATTGAAAGTGATCATTAGTCTTAAAGACGAATGAATACGACTTACCATAAAAGCTTATAACGAACACACTATTCTTGCATAAGACTTGAGAAGTCTAGTGAGAGAGTGCGGACTAACCCGAGATGGGGTTTGGTTGTCCTTGTGAAGGAAAGACATTGAATCGGTGTCGTGCCACGGGGAGTGGTTACGTGGAAGGGTTCAATGGGCTTTGCCAGTAAGGACTGTGTGTACTGAGAAAGCATTGTTTGGTTTTCCTTGCGAAGGAAGTACATTGAATCGGTATCGTGCCGCGGGGAGTGGTTACGTGGAAATATTCAATGGGCTTTGCCGGTAAGGAGTGGTGTATGTTGAGAAGGCACTGAATTATGGCACACATCATAAGCATTGAGATATCTAAGGTTGGGAACCTTACGACCTAATATGGGCAGTGACACTTTGGTACAGTGTTAAACTGGTTGGGACTTGTGCCCTGGGTTATGCAAAGAACTCCAGCGGGTCCTGAAAGGGACGCCAGCCCTGAGGATAGTTGAGTTCCCAGACTGAACATCAGGGGACGTAGGCTGCTCCCTACTATCGAGTTTCATGAGGATCAAACTTCACTATGCCTTTCGCTCTCAAGGTTTCAGGGTCAGTTGAGATTGTCTGAAAGGTTCACAAAAGAAAATTTGGCCAAAAGAAAATATATGAGCAAGGCTCTTAGTACCGGGCTAGTACAACAGACTCTAACTCCTGATACGTTGTCCATATAGGTCGTGCAGTTGTTGTATGCACTGTGGTGGTGAATTTCCTCGGGCCCTCCATGCATTGCATGTACATGGTAGTCGTTCGAAATCCTTGGTATATGACATGGTTGCTTGCATTGCATGAGCATATTACGTAATTTTATGATTGTTGTGACTCTCTATGTGAATGATTGGGTTTTATTGTTGTATGAATTGCGGGAATTCCCTATCTGTTTACTTTACGTCATTATATCCTGTGTAAATGAGTTCATGTAAAGTGTTCCTCACCCCCCTTGTCTTTCTTTTTCGTTGTCTGTCACTCTTTTTGGCACCTAAAAGGGCATGGACTCTGGAGGGATGCACTTTGTTCTGAAGATAGACATGGCGTTCAGGTTGAACCGGATCTTGATGAGTCAGGTCGTATTGTTTTAGGGATATATATAAGTAGCAGTATACAGTAAAGATAGGTCGTAGCCGGATTGAAAGTTCACTTTCTTTTTGTAATGTAATATACTAAAACCCAACTTAGATGTACTTATTTCCGTTATAATTTTGAATAGTAACGAAATGATAATTTAGTACTAATATGTTTCTTCTTTGTTTTTTATTCCAATTATGATTTACTACTAATCAAAGATGATGCTTAAAATATATATAATATATGTATCAACAATTTTTCCTCACTTCCTTAAAGATTAATTGACAAATCTTACTGAGTTAGTCGAGTAATACCGTCACGGAATGAGGGTGTTACATTAGTGGTATCAGAGCAATTCGGTCCAATCGACTGTGAGTTTGGGTTTGATGTTAATGAGTCTAGTTTGATTCGGTTTAGGTGTTTTGAAGTCTTGTAAGGTTGATGTGCTTCTAACTACTCTGGTTACAGGACAATGGGATGGCCACCCTAATGGCCTGTTGAGGTTAGAAGGAAGTGTGACAACCTGCAGTTGTGAGTGTTGGGAACACAAGGCTGATAATCACAACTTGATTAGTTGTGAAGATTGAGAAAAGATGTTTTTGGTCATATGTATGATGAACATGAGTGGTTATAAAGAGATGTAGTTATGTTGTCTATTGAGTTTCATCTTCTTGTTGATTGTCTTGAGTAAGACCCCATGTGTTTGAATTAAGTAATTCTTTTCATGATTTTGTTTGAATTGATGAACTGGTGTGTAAGGGATTGCTTCATGTGGTTTTATGTGACTTTGGCATGTTAACTTTACTTCCTACTAGTATGCAGTAGTTTGCAACATGCTTATTGTTTTAGAATTGAATTGAGTTTTGAGTTTGAGAAAGAATATAGAAGTTGTATTTGGGTATTAATTATTTAAAAATCTTAAAAATATAGGTATATATAAAACACTTAGATATGCCTTGTTTCTTCTTCCTTGTGAGTTGAATTATCCTAATCCTTAATTATCCTTAGATCTCTCCTCCTTCCCTCATGAGTTTCTACCATTAAAAGTTAGTTTGAGTTAAAGAACGAACCAAGTAGTCAACCTTCTAAAATGGGTTTGCTAAGACCTCTAGGTCTTGAGGTGTACACGAGTGTAGTCAATAGTTGATTAGGATTGTGGATTTGAGTGATGAACGAATGTCAAAGGTTAGAATAAGATGACCACTAAGGATAGGTATCCATTCCTTTATATGAATGACCTAGTTGATCAATGATGGATTCGGGGTTTTTAATTCAAGGTTTAAGATAATTGATCATTAAGGTTTTTGATATTGACCTAGGCTTTATAATTGATAGCTCTTGAGAATTCAATTATTGACAATTGATTTGTTAAAGTGAGTTAGAAAGTGATTGATGACTTGGGGTTGATGGGTTTCTGGCAAGCGAACCAAAATCCAGTAGTATAATAGTAAGAGAGTTATCGTATCCACAGGGAACAGTCAATCTGCATATAGTTGTGATCTATTTATCAAGAGAACAAACGATTTTGAGAATATTAATGCGGAAATTGTAAATAGAGATTTAATAATCAATGAATTAGAAAGGAAGAGTTAGAGGAAACTTTACTTGGATTAGGATTGAACTTCATATCATCACACCCTTTGTGCATGTAAAACTATCTATTATTTTAGGTTTACTCTATAATACTGTAGACAAACTATATTGCTAAGACCCCCGAGTTACCAGCACGCCTCACACACTCAAAGGTAATCCATGCGGGCTTTCCCCAAGCGACAGACTTACCCATCGCGCTTATTTTGCTTTCTTTGTTCCGTTTGTAAAGGAATATAATTGATAAACGAGGCCTAATCTTGTAGACGCACCCTTCATTAGAGTACTCACACTACCCATCACTCATCAGGATACATCCATGTCTCGGTCCTCGGAATGACAATCAACTAATCCTTTGCTTCGATAAACAAGCCTAATCCTGTGAAACGCCCTTCGCTAGAGTACTGTCACTACCCATCGCTCATTAGCAACACTCATGTCTCGGTCACTGATTACCGAGTCCTCTTATTCAATCAGAGTTTGGGTTTCCTATGTCTAGGCTCCCCCCATCCTAAAATCCTAGTAGAAACTAGCCTATAACTCTGGCCCAAGCGCGGAAGTCAAGGATTAAGCACAGAATAAGATACCAATATTATAGACAGATAGCTCAGGAAATAATAATATAGAGTTTACATACACTTGGGGGATAGAATCAATTATAATCCAATCCTAATGGAGAGTTAACTACACAAGGTAGCCATACAAACCACCGAAGATGATGTCACCATCTTCAATCCTTGTGAAGCGCTCCTCCTCTCCTACTCTAAAATTAGCTCTGGTGCATTATCACTGAAATATGCCTAAATTACAATAATCGTGCACATCTGATCTGGTGCAAGAGGTTCCTATTTATAGGCTAAGGAAAGACAAAGGAAATTGGGGAGAAATAGCATCAAATTCAAATCTAAGATTAATAAATACAATTTATCTAATATTTAATAAAAGGGATTAAACTGGGGCAAAATTACCATTTTATCTTGATAAGTGAACTAAAAAGTGCTCTAATTTATCATATAATTTTCACTTATCAAAATACCCCCCAACTTAACTTCTTGCTAGTCCTCAAGCAAGAGACCTCTTTGCAATCAAAATATCAATTCTATTCCCAAAAAAATCAAAAACAAATTCAAGAACTATTTATCAACTCTTTCTAAGTAGCAGTCACTTCCCAAACATAAGAAAAACTAAGGATCAAGGGATGTTACCAATCATCAATCAGAATAGAAATACAAACATCAACCAAACTTCTCAAAAATAGCAATTAAAGCAGTAAGTGAATAAACCAAGGAAATCTCCCATTCTCACGGGTAAGTGTTTCCCTCAATCTTTTTCACCACTGTTGAACAACTAGAATTGATAGTCGTTTCCAATATCTGAACCTGCAAGGAGTTAATATGGATCAAAAGGTCTTTCTTAGGTTGTAATGAGGCTGGGCTATCAAGAAATCATGGTTTTTCTGGATATGCAAAGAACACTTTGAATAGAGAGCATCTTGTGATTGTGCTTGGGACTTCTCTCCATTTACCTGACATTCTTGAATGGTCACCCTTTTTTAACTTGGCCTCATTGTTTTGAAGAAATACTCCCCCCCCAACTTATTCAATATCCACACTTTTGTGCAGATTTTTTTTTTACTAATAACATAGAAAATTTATTTGTGGGGGGAGTATTCTTCTTTGTGATTTCTTGTGCCCGCTCTTTGAATCTCTTTGGACCTTTCCTTCACCAACCTCTTGTCCCATGTTGTTGTGGTGCACCTTGCTCTCTATCCCAAGTGTTTAAGGGACAGGATACATTCATTGAATATGGTTAGGGTGCATCAAAGGAAATATTCAAGGCTCAAATGGGCAAGCAATAAATGGAAACATTTATTAGGGTTGGCTATTTGGCACTGAGCACAATATTATAATCACAAAATATGCCTTTGTCTTTTCCATATCTTCTACTAGCAAAACAAAATTTAGAAACTCAAGCAATAACAGTTGACAAGCAGCGGTGAAAAGCTCTCAATTTCAGTGTTTGGGCTTTCAGCTCACCGGTTATTGGCTAAAATTTCCTTGATAAAGCACTTAATGGTTTTAATTAACTATCCTGGTAGGTTCTCTTGAGAAGTACCCTAATCCTTACTGATTATGGAGTTAATCACAACACCCTATCATCTTTCCTAATCTGGTTAGTTAAACTACCTAATTACAGAGAATTTGAAAAAGTTGCCTTAAATCCTAATATCCTAAAGTCCTAAAAATTTTAAAAATTCTGAAAACTTAAGAAAAAATGAAATACAAAACAAAAAATCCTAATTAACTAAAAAAATTCTATAAAATAGAAAAAAAATAAAAGAAGGAAAACACCAGTATCAATCTTCATCCTCTGTATCTGTGAGTTCTTGTCCTGCTGCTGCTCCATCCCCCCTGGGAAAATAAGCTTGTCCCCAGGCCACTGCAAGAATATCCGGAACTCTTCAAGCAGCATGCTTGGGTATGAGTCTAGTACTCCTGATTGGTTTGAGGTCAACTGGTCTTTATACTTTGCAGCAGTCTGTGCAATTCATGAAGAACATGGAAGCCTATCATTATCCAATTTATATGCATAATTAATGACTCTCTTCACAACAAAATTTCTCTGCATTTGGTAATGTCTTCCTAAAAACAGAATATACTCATTTGTTTTGCAAGCATTCAATCAATCCATGGAAAGTGAAAGTGTAAAATTTTTGAAAGAAACAGAGCATAACACTTTCAACTTTAATAACTCACAAAACAAAGAGCATTTCAATTCAGCAAATTGTTCTTCATGTTCCACACAGCCAAAACCACATTCAAGATAGCAATAATCAATAATATTCACAATCCTAAGGTTGCTACCCTAAAGTGCAAATAGAGTACATGAAGATTTCAATTGGTAAAAATTAAAGAAAACATAACTGAAAGTTTCAAAATTGATGGAAGTTTGTGAGCGGAAAGAATGAAAAGAAGAGCTTAGGAAGTAGAGAAACAACACATGAGAAAATAGAAGAATTTTTAAAAAAATCGTACTGCTGCGCTTCACCCTGCGCTACAGCGCATGTGAAGCGCAGAAGACAGTGACTAAAATTGCATTTCTGCGCTTTACCTGCGCTACAGCGCTGGTGAGGCGCAGAAAACATAATGTAATTTTGCAATTTTCAGTCACGTTTTCTGCTACTTCCTTTTTTTAAAAAATAAAATTATTTTCCAGAAACTTATTACAATCAATTTTGAAAATTTCCTAAATCCTAAAAAATTGAAAAATCCTAATTAACAAATAAGAAAATAAAACAAAACTGAAAATAATTGAAAACTTAAAATCTCTGGGTTGCCTCCCAGGAAGCGCTTGTTTAACGTCTGATAGCTTGACGTTTGTTCTCTCAAGGTGGCTGAAACTGAAATATTTTGATGAGCTTGTGTGTTGCACCCTTCCTTTCTCTGGCCCATAAACCGCCCCATAATCCTGCCTTGGAGCAATCTGTCCTTTTCTTTATTTTCTTGTTCTCATGTGCATGAGTCTTCTTCTTCTTAAGCTTGAATGATTCACAAAATGATTTCTCTCAATTTCTTTGCTTCGGGGGGCTCTTTGATATGAAACACACCTGACCACTTGATCTTCAATCTGGCTTTAGGCTCTGAATTTAATTCTAGCTTGACTTTTCTTCTCTTTGCCTTGTCCTGGTCAGTGTGATTGCAGGCCTTTCTTTTGTGAGGTCTGGAAGGTTTATCACTTGTACCATGCCTTTCTTGATCTTCTTTTACAGGACTGATTGGATAAGGCAAGGTCCTTGGGCTTGGTATCACTTCCCTTCCTTCCTCGGGCTTTGATTCTCCATCTCTCTATTCACTCTTTCTCTCTTTTTCTTGATCTTTTTCATCATGTACACCCTCATATGTGTTGTTCTCTTCTCCCTTTCACAGTCAAGCATAACACTTTCAACTTTAATAACTCACAAAACAAAGAGCATTTCAATTCAGCAAATTGTTCTTCATGTTCCACACAGCCAAAACCACATTCAAGATAACAATAATCAATAATATTCACAATCCTAAGGTTGCTACCCTAAAGTGCAAATAGAGTACATGAAGATTTCAATTGGTAAAAATTAAAGAAAACATAACTGAAAGTTTCAAAATTGATGGAAGTTTGTGAGCGGAAAGAATGAAAAGAAGAGCTTAGGAAGTAGAGAAACAACACATGAGAAAATAGAAGAATTTTTTTTAAAAACATCATACTGCTGCGCTTCACCCTGCGCTACAGCGCATGTGAAGCGCAGAAGACAGTGACTAAAATTGCATTTCTGCGCTTTACCTGCGCTACAGCGCAGGTGAGGCGCAGAAAACATAATGTAATTTTGCAATTTTCAGTCACGTTTTCTGCTACTTCCTTTTTTAAAAAATAAAAATTATTTTCCACAAACTTATTACAATCAATTTTGAAAATTTCCTAAATCCTAAAAAATTGAAAAATCCTAATTAACAAATAAGAAAATAAAACAAAACTGAAATAATTGAAACTTAAAAATCTCTGGGTTGCCTCCCAGGAAGCGCTTGTTTAACGTCTGATAGCTTGACGCCTGTTCTCTCAAGGTGGCTGAAACTGAAATATTTGATGAGCTTGTGTGTTGCACCTTCCTTTCTCTAGCCCATAAAATCGCCCCATAATCCTGCCTTGGAACAATCTGTCCTTTTCTTTATTTTCTTGTTCTCATGTGCACGAGTCTTCTTCTTCTTAAGCTTAAATGATTCACAAATGATTTCTCTCAATTTCTTTGCTTCGGGGGGCTCTTTGATATGAAACACACCTGATCACTTGATCTTCAATTTGGCTTTAGGCTCTGAATTTAATTCTAGCTTGACTTTTCTTCTCTTTGCCTTGTCCTGGTCAGTGTGATTGCAGGCCTTTCTTTGTGTGGTCTGGAAGGTTTATCATTGTACCAATGCCTTTCTTGATCTTCTTTTACAGGACTGATTGGATAAGGCAAGGTCCTTGGGCTTGGTATCACTTCCCTTCCTTCCTCGGGCTTTGATTCTCCATCTCCCTATTCACTCTTTCTCTCTTTTTCTTGATCTTTTTCATCATGTACACCCTCATATGTGTTGTTCTCTTTCTCCCTTTCACAGTCAAGCTCTTCTTCAAGCACATCTTTTCTGTTTCATCTTTTTCTTCTACTTCTGCTGCACCTTCTTCTTCTTCTTTTTCTTCATCAGCTTCTTCTGTCCCTTTTCTTCAGCTTTTCCTTCTTGAATTCCTTCAGTTTCCTCTTCTTCTTTTCATTTTTCTTCTTCATCAGCCAAATTGTCATTGATTTCCTCCCTTATCAGCTGAACAATGTCATCGCACTGCTCTTCGGGGTTGGGTAATGCATTTGCTGAAGATTGCTTGTTCCAACAGTTGATCATATTTTCTATCTCATCTAGTACGAGGCCAGCGGTTAGTCCTTCTCTTTCACAATACAGCTGAAATTGTATAAATTCATCCCACTTTTCTTCAATAAAATTGTCACTATCTGAATGCCTTTCTGAGATTTGTTCTGACTGTTGGTTAGCTCCTGTTTCTTTTAATTGCTCCAACAAGGTATCAATGTTTCTTCTTGCTTTTTCTCTTTCCTTTTGAAGTCTTGACTCCCTTTGTTCTGCTAGTTGTGCTATCAAAGCATCATTTTTTTTCTTGCTTCTTCTATGTCCTTTTGAAATTGTCACTACTACAAAAAAGCCTTTTTACGACGCCTAATCTACGACGGTTCCTTGACACCATCGTAGAAAATGACGCGGTGGCAAAATTGCAATTTTTTTAAGATATCACGACGGTTCGCTAACAACCATCGTGAAAAATAGATATTACAACGGTTATATAAAGAACTGTCGTAAAAAGCAAAAAATTAAAAGAAAAAAGAAGGGGGTGCATCCAGGAAAAAGGTGGCGCAGATAAAAATTGAGGAAACAACGACGGTTCCATACATAACCGTCGTTGTTGGCCTCATTTAAATAAAAAAATAAGGGGTAAACAACTAGAAGGGTGGTGTGGAAAGACAAAAAGAGGGTACAATAGCGATTCTGATATCCAAACAACATCGATCGTTCGAACGACCGTCGTGGTTTATCTGTTGAAAAATTGGAAGGGTGGTGTGGAAAGACAAAAATTTGGTGCAGGTAGCAGTTCTGCTAGGAAACCACGACGGTTGTTTACAAAACCGTCATAAAACGTCTTATATATTCAAACATTCAAACCCTATTCCCTTCCCCATTTCAGCGCCGTCTCCCAACTTGTCCCTCTCTCTCTACGCTGTCTCTCTCCCTCCATGCGTTGTCTCTCTCGTTTTCTCCCTCATCGTCCTCTCCACCGTGCAAATCCCTCCACCACCGTTTGTCTCTCTCTCTCCCCGTGCCTTTCTCTCCCTTTTCCCTTCACGTGCCTTTCCCCCGTCTCTCTCTCTTCCTCTTCACTTTGCGCAGCAACCTCAGATCATACTGCTGAAGGAAGGCACTGACACTTCACAAGGGAAGGCGCAGCTTGTGAGCAACATCAATGCATGCACCGCCGTTGCTGGAGTCTTCCGAACCACCCTCGGCCCTCGCAGTGAGACACCATGAGCAGCAATCCTGCGAGCTCTCCTCCGTAAACCCTAAGCTCTCTGCCGTGAACCCTAACTGTGAGCAACAATCATCGTTTTCCCTTTTGATTTGTTATTTTCGTATTTTCGTTTCCATCTCTGCTTAATGTTTGCTGACTCATGTAGGATTGGGGCTTCTTTACACCATACTTGATTGGGAGTATTTATCTATGTATATAATAAAACAATCATTCATCTCTTATATGTTTAATAGTTGGAATTTAAAATATTTATTGACTTAAATACCAATCAATCTTCAGCTTAGTTTGTCTACCATGGCTGTGTGTTGAATGAATAGGAGACTGAATTTTGTGGAATTGAAGTCGTGCTTGTGATTTGTTATTCTGCTATCTGCTTGCTAGCCCTTGTGCTTTTTTAGGTTTTCCTTTTGGCGGTGAATGGAGGGCGTCGCTGGGGCGGAAGTTTGGTTGCAAGTTTAAGACTCAGGTTTGTGATTTCGCTTCATTTATCAAGTGTTGATGCGGGGCTATTTCTAGTGGGTTTACAACTTTCCTTATCTACTGTTCCTCGTTGATTGAATGGAAAGAAATATTTTGATTTGGGGAAATCATAAGGCCAGCTTTTGACTTCTTTGGATAGCTAATTGATCAAAAAACAATAATAAATTATATGATATGTCATAAGGTGATCACTTCATTCTAGTTATGATGAATAAATCACATTGGAGTGTGATTAGGGGTAAATAATAATAATGACTTGTTGCACAGCATTTGACCATAGAGATTGGAAATGGACATCACTTGATGCAGAATTAAGGTAGACAAAAATAGGGCCAAAAACCTTTTTATAAGTCTCTCCTTCTTGAAATGACATGGTGACCTCCTTGCCAGCATAGTGGGGTGCTCACAAACATCTACACAAACAAAATTTATTAGAAGTAAAAATAGAAAATTACTTCAATTAATTGCCTTTATTAGGTGAGTGATCATTTGATTCTGAATGAAAACTGACATTCTAGCCCTATCACGTTATCCTTAAGAGCTCCAGTTAATTGTTAAAATAAATAATGAATTATAGCATAATGGTTCAATCTTTTACGCTTCTAATACTAAGTAATTACTTCTTATGGCAAGATCGTGCTACCTTATAGTATTAGTCATGGTTTTTGGAGGGATTTGTGAGGTTAGAGGTTGAACTTACGGAGAAGGCAGTTGGGCCATCATGAGAGGTGAGGTCTTGCTTGATGGGCCCACAGTTGTGAAATTCATTACTAGGTGCTAAGATCCAAAAACCTATAGTTGGTCTAGAATCTGTGTCAATCCAACCATTAACATTGTTGTCTGTGTTCTTAATTGAGTATTGGTACTTGTCATCCACCTGAAGCCCAACACAATTCAATTCACAGGCATATTAAACAGGAGGCAATGAAAAATTAAAGATGAGAGTTAAGTTACCTCTCCTCTAAATTGTGGGTTAGATGGATGGGTTAAGTGAACAGCTTCAGGATATGCCACGGGTTAAGTTACCTCTCCTCTAAATCTGCAATTATCATATATATATATGTCCTTCTCATGTGCTTCCATGTTGTTCTGAAAGGAAGCTGGTAACATATTATTTTCCAATGAAGCTTAATTTTTAATTTATGGAAATTTTAGTTGAATTGTGTATATTAATTAATTAATTTTCCCCTGTATGTATTGTTTCAGATTGTGTAGGTTACGTCATGATCTAAACAAGGTTACGTTCAGATTGCACCTATTTCTCTTTATATTATTTTTATATGCATGTTTACATGCAATTATTGTAATAGATAAGTTATAATTGATATTGTTATTAATATATATATATATTTATATTATAGTAAACAAAATCAACGGCGGTTTACTTTTGTTTACTATATATATTCTAGATATTACAAGTACCATCCACAAGCCGGTCTATGCTCGGTAGTGGGTATGGATCTTTTGGGAAAGCCTTGTTGAGATCGGTGAAGTCGGTACACATTCTCCATTTGCTGTTAGCCTTCTTCACCAAAACCACATTAGCTAACCATGTTGGATACTTAATCTCTCTGATGAATCGTGCCTTTAACAACTTCTCGGTCTCCTCGGCGACCACCTGTCTTCTCTCCTCCCCCATTTTACGCTTCCGCTGACTTACAGGATGAGCTTTGGGGTCCAATGCGAGCTTGTGACATATGAAATCGGGGGTCAATTCCTGGCATATCCTCAGCCGACCATGCAAACAAGTCCGAGTTCATTCTCAGCAAGTTTATTAGTTTTGTACTGAGTTCTTCTTTCAAGTTGGCACCGATCTTAGTACATTTTTCTTCTGAGTCTCCTATCTGAATTCTTTTAACTTCTTCAGTTGGTTGAGGTCTCCGATCATCTCTCAAATCTCCTCTTGGATCCAATTCGGCATAGAAAACTCTTTCTGGTGGTTCCTCCATATTCTCCCATGCTCCTTTGTTGATTCGCAAACTATTCTTATAACACCTCCTTGCTACCATCTAGTGCCTAGGAAGCTAAAAGTTGGAGATCTGGTGCTAAGAAGAACCATCAGGGATGCTTCATCAAACAAGCTCACTCCAAATTGGGATGGTCCTTTTCGCGTTCGCGAAGAAGTCGGCCGGGGAGCTTTCAAGGAAATCCGGGATGGCAAGCTGGTGGACATTCCGGATGAAGAATGAAGATTTTTAATCTTTTACTTGTTTTGTTTTGTTAATGAGTTTTTACTCATTTCTCTCATCAAACTTTAACTATGTAATGCCTTCAACTTATTTACTTCAAATTCCTACTTAACAATCTTGATTTGCACTATTATTTATAACTTACTCGGCCTCAGTATCTAATATAGGGGAGAAATATTCTAAACATTTTTATTATTTCCCTTCAGATATTTGATATAGTTCTTAGACAAATTTGTTATTCATTAAAACTTAGGGTTATGAGACTTAAAACAATTATTAACCTTTTAATAATATTTTGAGACTGTTGGGATTTGATTTTCAATTGTTTCGAATTCCACATGTGACAAAGATATGTTGCCATTTCGAATTTACAGAAAAGGTTAAAATTACCTTATTTCGAAATTGATAATAAGTCTGTTAAATTAGAGAATTCTTGAGTGAAGTTAACACAAAAAGACTTTAGAATTTCGAAAAGAAGATAAGTGTAAATTCGAGAAATAATACATTACAGGGTATTCCAAAAGGGTAAATGATAGTTCTTTTATTCATGATCCAAATTCGAATTACATTAGTTCGAATACATTGGAAATACATTAGAAAGGAAACTATCCTAACCTAGAATGAGTACTTGACTCATGCCTAACATGCCTCTTTATCCTCATCCTCCCTCCACAAGCTTTAATAGAGCCAACACAAAGAAGAATTTTTTTCTTCAATCTGTTGAAATATCTTCGACTTGGGGAAGAAATCAAGGTCAGCATGGTAACTAATAAATAGATTCATTCATTAAGTAAATGAACCTATATTTGGCTATCACGTACAATCCAAAAGAAAACCTTCAAAGACAAAGGTTAGAAAAGGCCAATAGCTTTGGCTATTCCGTCAATCCTATAAAAAATGAAATCATTCCAGATTGGATTGAACGCAATAGCCAAAGAAATTAACTTCTTCATATTCTTTGAAAAGTTTTTTCAAAGAATTTAGAAGAAAAGAGAAGAAGAGGGAATGAAGGATTGAGAAAAGAATATATAAAAAACTCCTATTTATAGGAGTAAGAAGAGGCAAGTGCCATTAATAACATCGTTTAATGTCCAATGAAAAGAATTCTCATATTGAAGTTGAATGGACGGTGGCCGGTGATACTTCATGACCTTTAAATTGGCCAAATAAAAATTAACACATGGCACAAAGAAGAATGTAATCAAATCTCGAAATGAGAAGAGAATCATTGAGTTCAAGTATCAAAGAAAAGATTAAGTCTTAAGGTTAAAGATGTTCTCGAATCCATGAAACTAAAAATTCCAGAAAGAAGATTTCGAGAAATCAGAAAACAGAATTTCGAGAATTATAGAGTCAGAATTCCAGAAAGAAGATTTCGAGAACTTGAACAACAAAATCTCGAAGTGACATAAAGCAGAATTCGAGAAGCAGAATGTGTGAAGACTAGTAGATTTCTGAATCTCAAAAGTGGACTTTTCGAGAAACAGAAGATACCATAAAAGGCAGTATTGGAAGTTTGCTGATCAAGGACAGGTGGCACACATCTTAATGGAAGCATTTTGAAAAGGTGCAAAGATCAAAAGCAGTTTTCTGGTTAGCAGAGAAAACGTGGCAAGCATGCATGTTGCCAACACATAGGGCTAGATGACGTGTCACACGTACATTAGTTAGCCGTTAGGATTAGGAAACTATAAATAGGTGAACTTTTGATGTAAAAAAGGTTGGCATTTCATACACTCATACCCTTAAACACCTTCACGTCGGATCACACTGCGACCACAGGTTTACAAGGATTGACTGTATGTAATGAACCCATCCACTTTTATCTTTATGCAATTTTATCTTTCAATTCATTTATTTCTGCATTCTACAATTTGAAATTTTATCTTTCAAGCAATTTTCTTTCTCTATTCTGAACTTTGTGTCATTTTCTGTGAATTTAAAAGAAGTCAAGTGAAATTTAGAACTTTGATAAAATTCTGAATCAAGTAGTTCTAACTCTTTGTGAAAGATAAGTTTTTTTTTTATAAAACTCGGATCAAACTTTTGAAATTCATTATTTCTGGATTTCTGAAACATAACAATTGACTTGGTGAAATTCTGTACCAATCAACCATTTTTCTTCCCGAACACGTGAACTTTTGAAAGTCTTTGATAAATCAGAAACACCATAAATCTACTTTTTTAAAAAGAGTCCCATAAGAGGATCTGAGTCTAATCCCCAGATTGTTCTTAGAATCAAAGTGATAAAGTTTAATTTTCGAAATTAGATTTTTCACCACAAACAAATTGGCACACCCGGTGGGACCAATTGCCAAAGAGTAGTGTGTGTTATGATTTTCTAAAAAATTTGTTCTTGCATGCGTTTAAGGAGTGGGGAGAACAATTTCTGTTCAATGGCTAATAATTCGAGATAAAATGCAAATGGAAACAACAATAGGGATAATACTAATGCTACGAATTCTGAGAATTCGTCACCCCAAAGAATTGAGTCTGTAAACAACAATGAGAATGGGGCAAATGGGAATAATAGTGTTAACAGAGAACAATCAACAACTGCTACTACAAACTACTACTACTATGCCAGAGCATGTAGTAAGTCAGATTGATTCTACTATCCCCGATACCCAATTTTGTTTCTATGCCTCAAAATGGACAAACCAATTTACGGGTTGCCATATGGATTTGTCCCAAATTCTGGGACAGGGGCCCCCACCAACTATGTCAACAGTAGGTCCTACAGTTACTCGTGGACCCATTTTTTAATCCTTTTCGGGAGTTCTTCTTCATCTATTACAAATTCCTACGTTGCAAACTTTAAGGCAACAAATGGATGAAAGTAACCATCAAATGGTGAATATGTTGACAAACCAATTGGCCATAGTGTTTGACCCACTAGTACAAACAACAAATACCAATTATAAAGGTTGTTGGCTAGGCAAATGGAGAGGATTGCGGATGTGTTTTGGAGCACCCACAGATCCTATAGTAAGACAAGTGGCTATACGAATCCCCCTGTGAATCAAAGGGGATCAAAATAAGTCAAATACCAAATCCTGTCAATCCTGTCGAAAATAGGGAAGAAAATGCTCCAGAGTTATCCTGAATAGAAATCAAAATGCGACGAAATCCCTCGAAAGGATAGAGCAAATAACTTAGGGTGGCAACAAAAATGTTGTTGGAATTGTTGAGCAAGTCCTGAATAGACATGGATTCAATGTAGGATTGTGAATCATCCTTATGTAAGTCTCCTTTTACCAGATAGTTTTACAAAACTGAATTGCCAGGGGATGGAAAGTTCCCAAATTTTCTAAATTTTCTGGACAAGTAGGAGATCTACTGTTGAACACATTTGCTCGATATCAAATCGAAGCAGGTGACTTGGCAAATAATGAAGAATTGAAAATGAAATATCTTTCCTAGTTATTTGACCAAAAATGCTTTCACTGGTTTACAACTCTTTCCCCAAATTCGATTCATTCATGGAATCAATTAAAGAAGTTTTCACGAACACTCTTCGAGGGGAAACAAAAGTTACTCTTAGGGATTTAGTAAACATTAAGAGATCTTCGAATGAATAATTGATGACATTTAATAGATTTAGACAAATGAAAGCTAGAGCTTTACTAGATTCCTGAATATGAGTTAGTCCAAATGGCTGCAGGAGGATTATATTATTCAATTCGAAAGAAATTGATCAATCAACAACTTAGAGATATAGCCCAGTTGGCTGATTAAGGTTAGGCAAATTGAAACATCTGAAAAGAAAAAAAGAAAGGTTCAGAAAAACCTGACCAAAATCTTTCAAAAAGATAAAAAGAATATTTGGAAGTATTGATGATAGTGATTTCGAATATGATATAGAGATAATGATGTTCACGTAGCAGAATTAAGCCAGGACCTCTTATGTTGTCAATCTTTGAAACCTAGTGGAAATTTCTAGTAATGATACTAAAGATAGGTTTCCTAAGAAAAATTATGGTTCGAATTTCGAAAGCAGATCAAATTTTCGATATATTGGTAAAGGGACAAACAAATAACTCTAAGTGATGACCATAAAATTCTTCTCAAGAACAGAGAAGAGGTCGAAAGTATTGTAAATATCATCATACTTATGGAAATTAGGACTAAAGTTGTGTTCGTTTCAGGGATATATTCAAGAAGTTATCAAACAAGGTAGATTGAAATTCGAGAGAAAAGCTTCCAATGGGCCATGAAGATTGACTCTGACCCACTCCAGGTGAACGCGAATTACGCCGAACTTGTAAGTGTGAACATGGTCGAAGTGGAGGATTCCAATTCTGTGGGAAGGCCCAGAGATGGCTCTTGATGGAGATCAGGAATTGCATGATGTTTACCCAAAAGGGGGGAATCCTTGGTGGAATCTGAATCGTAAAAAGGCAGAAGATGCCTCAATTGACCTTTTCAAGGTGTCATGCTTTGTTCGATAGGTCTGCAGCCAAGGCGTTTCGCGGATCAGAAATGAAAACAACTATCAGCAAAGTGATTGCCCATCATCAACAGAACGAAAATAAGCAGAAGAAGCCTCATCCTCTTATGGAGGGTGGATTTCGAAGTCTGAATCCATTTCTGGAGGGAGGCACCACTAGTAAATATGAAGAGGTTCGATAAAGGGAAACAAACCATGAACAGGGGTTGGTTTCAAGGAAATGCGAAACTCGTACTTTTGTGCTTCATCTTCGTTCCCCCGAATCAATGGGGCGTCCTGGCTACCGAAACATCGAATAATTCCAGGTTTTACCAGAAACTTATTATGGAATAGGCCTCAAATGCGAAGACCAGTGGAGAAGGGCACAAAGAATGAGAAAAGCTGCCTTCGAGAACAAGGAAAGAGGAAACATGGTTGCTGAAGAAAAATAACCAACAATAAGCTGTGCGGCTGCAAAAAAATGCTCAAGTAATCCAAGTTCAAGCAAATTCGAATCATCCATCTTATGCTCAAGTGGTGAAAAAGAAACCTTCATTCCAAGTTATTGGGGGTTTTGATGAGAATGAGGATGATTTATTAACAGAAAATTTCGAAACTGGATTTGCAGATGGTCTTGAAGACATCTGTGCAGTTGTTTCTGTTCTGCCGCTGAATATGCTGAGGAACTTGAGAAAGATTTAGAAGATGAGGATTTCGAGGAAGATGATGTAGGTGAGGATCCAATATGTTATACTTACATTGGCAACAGATTGCCAGAATACTTCTGTATTCGAAAAACCAACTGAGGAGATGCAGCTTCACATGAAGCCCTTGTTTATCAGAGCTTTAGTTGGGGATGTAAGTATTGGAAGGTACTTATAGATTCTGGAGCGGCAGTAAAGATAAATTGATAACGAAATTTATGATGAAGACTAAGTTTGATCTGATGCCTCATCAAATGATTATCACAGACTTTAGTGGCAAGACTTTGAAATCAGAAGGTGTGTACTATGTTTGGAGTTAACAGTGAGAACCATCATAAGGCCACTATGTTTGTTGTAGTTGATTCGAAGGCTAACTATAATCTGTTACTTGGAAGGGAATGATCCATGGTATAGGTCTGTTCCATCTTCAATGCATCAGAGGCTTTGCATGTGGACTAAAGAAGGGGTACCCATTTATGTTGATGGGGACAAGAATTATTTTAAAGTTGAAGAAGATGCAGTAGATGTGAGGAGCACAGAAAAGAAGGTTATGAAACAAGACCATATGAAGAATGTATTGATAAGTACATGTTGGTGCCCACAAAAGTACCTTATTCATTGAGATTAAATCCTGATTATGGGTTTGTTACAATGTGATGCGGCCCTTTCGAGGCCGTAGAAATATCTGAATGGTCAGACCCAGAAATGATTCGAGCTTTTGGGCTCGAATTTCGGCCTATATGGCCGAAAAAAAAAGGGTAGAAGCGGCTCTCGAAGCCAAATTAATCAAAATAAACAAATAAAACAAGAAACAAGAACGACCCCCAAGGCCGAATGCAAGAAGGAAGAATAGTCATTGAGGAGATATTAGAAGAAGAAGAAGAAATTCGTCATCCGAAAACAGAAGGTCAAATGTTTGAAGATGATTCTGGGGAAAAATAAGGTGTTACTGAAAAAAAAATTTTGAGAAAAATGAAGATTCTGAAAAGAAGTTCTTAGGAAATGGTCAAAAAAGGTTGAGACATATGTTCAAGAAACAACAAGCGCTTGAGTTAGTGAGAAACTAGATTGCATTTA